>VSDK01011826.1:472484-496833 GCA_009767595.1 Symbiodinium kawagutii
TGAAATCTGATTCAAACTTGTACTTCCATGAGGCACGAAAGGTATACATGCTCTGTTGTGTTGATGATTTACTTCTGTTCGGATCACAAGGATCATGTGAGTTTTTGTTTTCTGAACTTCAGAAGCAACTCTGCTTGCGTCAAGAAGGTGTGTTGGAGTCAGGAAAGAGCATTGACTTCCTTGGTAGAACGATCACTCGACGTGACGATTCTATTGAGATGTCTATGCCGGCTTCATACATAGATAAGATGCTTGAACAACTGGACATGGCAAACTGTAAACCAGCTGCTACACCAGGTGCGGATTCACTTCGCAAACTGATTGAGTCTGAGGAACTCCTTTCTAAGGAAGATCACAAGCTGTATCGCAGGATCGTTGGACAACTTCTGTGGTTGAGCAGCATCAGGCCGGACATTCAGTTCGCGACTAAGGAACTTTCAAGAGGACTTGTTGCGCCAACTCAGGACCACTTCGTCAAGATGAAGACACTACTAAGGTACTTGGCTGGAACGAAACCAGCTGTTTTGCAACTTCGTCCGAATGTGATTCCACATCCGAAACAGACTTCATTTGATATCGAATGCTACGTAGACTCCGATTGGGCAGGCTGCGTCTCAACGAGACGTAGTACTTCAGGCATGGCACTTTTCTTTCTAGGCTCCTTGATCACTTCTCAGAGCAGAACGCAGCAAACAGTAGCTACTTCTAGTGGAGAAGCAGAACTGTATGCAATAGGCTTAGGAGCTAGTGAAAGCCTCTTTGTCAGGTCACTTCTCTTGGAATCCCAAATCGCCACAAAGGTCAACATCAAACTTCACACTGACAGCACCGCAGGCAAATCAATGGCAACCAGGTTCGGAACTTCCAAGAAAACCAAACATGTTCAACTTCGATTTCTTTTCATTCAAGAGCTTGTAACTTCAGGCATCGTGGCAATCAAGAAAGTGCTTGGAACCTTGAACACTTCCGATGTGATGACAAAGTACATCACTAAGGAGGTACTTCACAGACACTTGGCAACCCTCGGGATCACACTTCCCATGGGTCGAGCACTGTGAAGACACTTGGAACTTGACATGGAAACTTCTAGCTGTAGCCTTAGGTTCAGTGAAGAAGTCAAACTTCGGACTGCTTTTATGTACATACTTGCACATGTATAGATACTTCACTTGCACACTGTACATACCTGTAAGTGTCAGATACTTCAGTCGTTGTTGGTTTTGTTTGTTGTTCTGTTCCGTTGGGTCGCTGTTGTTTTTTACTTCACTTGAGGCTCCCCAAATAACTTTTAATCACTTCTGGGTATGATAGGAACGGTTCACTACTTCCGCGGGTAGTTAGCCATGGTCAGTCACTTCGTTTTTTTTGCTGCTACTTCAGCCGTCACTTCAACCAGCACGGTCTTTTGATGCATCACTTCCGCTGCTGTTTGAATTCCATGTTTTTGTTTCACTTCACTTCGTTGCCATGTTCCCATGGACACTGAACTGTTGTGAACTTCGAATTTTGCTTTTACTTCATTTTTGCTGCAGACAAGATGGGAAACTTCGCCAGTGGACTTCTCCAGTTTGTCTACCAGAGACTTCTGGAGTCACGCGAGGAAGCCCAGGAGAGGTTGAGTCTTTCACTTCAACCAGAGACTTCAAGAGGCTGCGCAGTACCACCACGAGAAGACCGAGAAGGTACTTCTTGGAAGTGAAGACTTGGTGGCTCACTTCTACACTAGGAATCAAGACTTCGGTGAGGCCACATCCAGACGTTCAGAGGCGTCAACTTCTGGACTACTTCGACAAGAAGTTCGAAGAGGAGAAACTTCATCTTCGCAAGCAAGAGAGGTTGGCACTTCACCGGCTTGGTCTCCCCACTTCGAGACTTTGAAGATGGAAGGTCAAAGGAGGACACTTCCAGTATGTGACAATCCACACTTCACATACCAGATGAATCCAGAGCACTTCTTGGATCACTTCTGGAATGTGAGACAGATGACAAGTCCTGGTGACCCAAGACTTCCTGCACTTGCAAAGGTAGGACTTCTGTTTCCTGGATTGACAGAGCCAGCCACTTCAGCACAGATGCGTCGACTTCAGAGGAATGATGTACTTCAACTTTACACTCCGGAAGAGAGTATGGTGTACACTTCTTTGATCGAACTTCAAGTCAGACCCTCAGTGGAGCTGACTTCTGCTGAACTTCAGAGCCAGAGAGACCCATGGTTTTGGACACCATGGATGTACTTCTGTGCTCCAATGGATCCATCATGGTGGGATGGATCAGCACTTCGATGCCCACAGACCGTTGGAAGTGAGCACTTCCCACACAATGAAGGTCATGTGAACCTTCACACTTCTCCTCGGTCAGCGGCATTGATGCACTTCTTTGGCACATGGCTCAAAGTTGAAGGTGCACTTCAAAGAGGACATCAACTTCAAGAGAGGTCATTGACACTTCCGTTGTTGCTGTTTGCACTTCGGATGCCTCAGCTGGAGATCTACCAGTACTTCGAGGCCAATACTTCTCGAGTATGGAACCGCCAATATATCGATTATATGGTGAACTTCAATGTGTTGCACTTCTCGAGGCAGACTTCAAGCACGATGAGGGTGTTCGCCTTCGGACGCTTCACTTCTGTTCAGGCATCGGTATCGATTATGGCGCAGCTTCCTTACTTCACTGTTGGTGGAGAATCACTAGTGCATCGCACTTCAGGACATAAACGTTACATGCACCTCGTACTTCAAGGCAACGCCAACTTCATCCAGCCAAATGGTAGGGATTGGATGGTCCCCTCTGACTTCGTTTTGAGGGCACGAAGATCGAGGCTGTAACTTCTGTCAGCTGCATGTTTGACTTCAGTTTCAGAATTCAACTTCATGTCAACTTCAGATGGTGAATTCAAACTTCAATGAAATTTTGCTGCATGATGTAGACTTCAGAGCTTTGTGGTCGACTGACTTCAATGTCACTCAGTCGAGATCACTTCAGAACTTCTTTTTGTAAAGACTTCAAGAATCTTTTGCAACTTCAAGTTGAGAAAAGCAACCAACTTCAAGGACGCTTGGTTTTGCTAGTCGACTTCTTTTGTGTGAAGCACTGCCCACAGGTAGCAGTACTTCAAGGGAGCGTGTCAACATACACATGCATTCCCATACTTCGTATACTCCATGTTGAGTCATGGTGGACTTCACCTTTGGCTCAAGGCTCAAGGCCACATGAGGAAAAGACTTCTGCTGACTCAGAGTGAACTTCAGGGTTGAGCCTGAGTGTGTGTTGGGTTAGAACTTCTGGTGACTTCTTGGTAGGTAAGTATCTGGGACTTCCCAAATTTGATAGGTTGGTTGGTCAGTCTGTTGGTTGGTTGGTGTTTGGTTGGCAGTCGTGTGGCCGCTCGCGGTGGCCAACGTGGGGAGTGACAGGTCGCCTTTGTTCGTTGGGGGCCACAACATCTTGAAAACATGGCGGTGCCATGGCATGGCCAATGTTTCTACGAGTACCTAAAGTTTATCTTCCAAGATTGGTAGGTACCTTCCAGATCTTACGGTGAACTAACCCAAGTCAACAACCTGCAGGGTCTGCCATTCTTTTTCAGATCCAGTTGTTGACCAAGAGATCCAGCAGCTAAGGCCCGAGATTAGATGGGGCATCAAGGTGATCATTAAGAGCAGCTCGCTTAGCTCGACCATGAAGAAAACTGGCAAACAAGCCTCCGTACATATTTATTGGTGCCCAATGTGTTATCTCATAGCGTTATTTGCGTGATGTCGGGCAGCATGGACAGCTGATGCCTTATCTCTGTTTGGACACGAAGGCTGATGGGATGAGCCACGGACTTGAAGAGCTCCCGATGGAATTGACATCTTTGTCCCGTACTGAAGTGATCAAATATGATTAACAATGTCACCACAGATTTACATATGATATCTCATTGATATATTTATTACCAACGCTTTACATACGCAAGTCCAGTTTACATAGCGCTGTGGGGGTGCAAAGCACCGAGGATAAACCATCAATGCTCGAGGCCACCCATGGGCATCCCAGGGGTATAAGAATGGCCACGCTTGTTGAGTTCGGAAACCCGCTTGAACTTCATGCACATGGATCTTGAGGCCACACTGCCGGCTGAGCCCCCAACCCATCATGCTCACTGGTGTGCGGCTATGGCGATGGGGTCGTTTGAGCCCAGTATTCCAAGAATACACCAACTTCAAGTGATTCCGAAGTGGAATTTCATGGAAATGCGTATTCATCGCCCGCCCAACAGTTTTATATAGGCACCAAGCAATCATAGATGCCCGGCATCGGGAAAACCCTCTGGAAGCCCTGGCAAAAAAAGCAAGCATAGATTTTTTTACCAGCAAGAGCCCTTGGGACTTCTCCGCCAACAAGGGCGATAGCCTCTTGGTCTCCAGCTCTTCCGTCCAAGGCCCTGGGCTGGCGTACCTGGTTTGAAGCGGCGGGTGCCGAGCTCCAGCCCGTTTTCCACGAGATCTGCGAAGGATTGGCGCGGCGGCCACATTTGAACCACATGGCCGCGGTCGTTGCTCAAGTGCCAGGGGCTGCTCTGAAATGTGAGTCACTTGGCATTTTTGCCTTTGCCGACGGCGGTTGTGCTGGTGATTGGCATTCTTGTTCGGGTGGTGATACACGCAACGCGAGCCCAAAGGTATAATCCCTGCCCCAGTTGTTGAACAAGCTGCTGGGTGCTTACACACATGCTGACAGTGTAGATTAGATTCTTGGGTCACATGAAGTCCCATCCAGGACTACACATAAAGCAATGACCACGAAACACATCTCGGTCCGTGGTCTGATTCAGGATGCCCATACCCAAACAGCTAGTACACCACAAGGAATGATCGTGTTGCAGCAAGTCCCTTCCGACCAAGTTTTCCTGAAGTGGGGTTGTAGCATTAATTACCTGCACGTACATTTGCAACTTCAAGGGCGATACCACGCTAACACAATAAACTCATCTTGATAATCCGTGAGGTCGAGAATTGTGAAACATGTTTGGAACATGTTTGGGTCGGTACATGATGATTTAGAGGGGTCCCCTGGGTACCACTTCGTTGAGACAGCCCTAGGCGGCCCGGCGCGACATCAACCAGCACTTCCTTCGCTGGGCTTTTGGGATGCGAAGATCGCTGCCGTTTCGAAACGGAACTCCTGGTGCAACCTCCGCTGGAGAACTTGAGCGTTTTCTGGACACATTTGCAGGCCTTCTGGGCGTGTGTGTTTCCAAATGCTAGTTTCTCAAGCTAGGGAACCCCAAAGTTAGGGTTGGCTTATGTTGGTTTATTGTTAGTGGCGATGAATATTGGATGATTTCGGGGATCCCTTCTTTTGAGAAACCACCTCATAGGTCATGCGAGTTTTTGCTGGATTTTGGACTGACAACATCGGCTGAGTATAACCAGTTGCTTGGGAGATCAAATAGCAACCAATGGACATGGGATCGCTTGCCCAGATTGCAAATCACTGGTGTTGTAAAGTTGCATATGGGCAACCGACAAAATTAGGTATGAATACTTTAGTATTCGTCCGGTCTTGGGGTTTCCAGAATGTGTTCAAAACCTGCATAACCGATAGGGGTCCACCCACCAACCGATACCTGTTAATAGATGTTAATTTGGCACATGTTGGTCATAGTGGTGATGTTGATAGTGAGGATGGTGTGCAACTGCTGTGCTAACAAAATGTTCCACTGTGGAATGTGGACAAGCGGACTTGCTTGAGCGGCTGGCGTGTTGGAGAAGTGTACATTGATGCTGGGCTGGATCGATGGTGACATCCACTTGTTTTGCTGAATCGTACTTGCCTGGGAGTAATTTCCTAAGTTTCTATTGACCACGATTTGTCACCACCCACTAGCTATTAACACTCGAGACATTTTGGCATATTGAGTATAAATACATACATTTACCCCATAGACCCCCTTTAGTGTATAACCATCCTGTTCCGATGGCAACATCAAGCAGCAGCCGACTGCTGCAGTTGGCACGCCACTGGCATAGCTTCAGCGATTTGGAGAAACTCTAAGGGGTTAACTTGGTTGGTTGGGTGTTGAATGGTCAATGGAGGGACCCACAAGGATCATGGAAGTTCCTTCGATTTTCCAAGCAAGAACGATCTGCATGAGTTGGTAAATCACCCTGGTTGATGACGGTGAAGAGGCGTTGTAGGGCGGAAGCTACACCAGAGCAGCCAAGGGAAGTGGGGCTTAGAGCCCAGGCCTCTCAAGCAGTTCCAACTTTGATGGAAATGTTTACAGGTACAATTGTAATTCCCTTTGAAAGCACCATGGTAAAAGAAGGTACCGTCAGAAAATTGATTTACTGTACTATTTAATTCCCTTTTGTAACATCAGGAATTTGGTTTCTTTTTCAATTCCCTTATGAAAAATACCACGGTCTGACGGTATTTGATGGTGTCATTGAAGCATATTGATACAAGATGGCACCTCCAAGCTACAAATCTGTTGATCAGCAACTTAGCTGCATTGATCATAGCTATATGTACCATAACTGGCTCTAGCCCCAACTTCACTACAGCAACTTACATCACAACTGGTAGTTGGCCTAGTGAACCCCCCCAAGTCAGCCAACAGCTGGGGGCACCACCTTGTACTCTTGTGGATGGCGTCAACCAACGGCTCGCAGGAAGCCATGTTGATGTCACCGACGTTGCAGATGCCATATGGCCCTGGGGAGCCCTATATGTTGAAGCTGGCGCTTGCGCGAGCAAGCGTGGCAAGCGTGGCCGGCAACGGTTTGTACCTGGAGTTTCTTGGAGCATTGCCACAGGGGTAGCTATGGCGGTGAATGAGAGCCAGTGCATGTTGGTCAAAATGATGGTGAATTGATGCTGAGTTGATGATGATTCGTTGGTTGTTGCTTGATGGTTAGTGATGACTTGATATGACTTGTGATGGTGAATCGTACTGAACGGTGGTCGGTATTTGTCAATGGTCTTAGATGACCCTGCCTCACAACCAAGTATTTGTGTATGAAAGGTTACTCTGGCAATGCCTGCACACCGATACAACAATTAGCCATAGTGGCAAACCAACATTCGTGGTTGCTAGCTGTCACCCCCGGATCATATGATTATGATCCCACACACACCCCCTCTTACATCCATTTTTGAGCATCATCCTATAACAATCACTGAAGGTGAAAGAAACCGTGGTATCTGGAAACAGGTTCCAACAACGCTTGTGCCTGTTAGCGTGAAAAGAAAGCGTTGCGCCCCGAGAAAAAAGTCGGAAAAAAAGTCGGAAAAGGTGCAATGCCGCAGGAGTTCTGGCAACCTGCTGGACAACCGTGCTGGTGCTGATCGGAAAGTGATCTGGAAGAAACCATGCAAAGTGTGCGAATCGGGGCGGCAGAATCTCGATTTGAAATGAGGAAAACATTCCAGGTCCCATCCCACGCATCCAAGAAAGGCGGCCAGCAGAGCTATGGCTGGCGATCCCTTGCATGTTGGCACTGAAAAGTTAAGCGTCATTATCCATAAGAAACTTTTTTTATCAAGCAGCATCAACCATTTTATAATCCCTTTGGAAGTCCAGGCAAAAAAAAACAAAAAAAAATACATCCCTAATCTTGTTGGCCGTTATCTCTGCGATCGACCACTAGTAAACATCTTTAGCATCCATCACCCACTGCTATGGCTGGTGCTTTACCACTACACTACGTACCATGAGTGAACCATCATTCCCCACATTGTGATGCAACTTATTTGGCATCAGTAGGGGTGAGTAGCCCAATAATTTCTGGCCATCAACCAGCTCATGAAGTATCCAGCGTCAAGAAGCATCATTGCCTATGATTTGTCCATCAATCATTTTTTGATTGTACATGACTATCCATGATCAACCATTACCCTTTGGCTTTGCTTCATCTTCCGCAGCTAAGGTCCTACTATTGAACCTGCTTAGCCATCATCACCATCACCAATCACCAATCCATCATCATCATTCCCAATTTCATGCATTTCTTTTTTTGTCACTGGCAACCACCGTTAACCACCACAAAACATGATTAACCATCAACGGTTTGTCATCATTATAAGCAGCTTAACTAAGCACTACTATGCTTGGTGCTTTACCTGGCTATGATTTATTACCAATCCAAAGTAAGCATTATGATTGCTTAACTAATCATACCATAGTTCATTGCTTAACTAACCATCGCAACTGCTGAACCAACCAACCCACTTTATTAGTTAACCATACCATCGTTCACTACTTCCCACTCATCCCAAGTCAACTGAACCACTGGCTGGTGATGGGTTACCAAGATGTTGCACCATCATTCACCATGAGCTAAGTCAGCTCCATGGTGTTTCTCAGGTTCGGAGTTTTCCAGGGCGAATCCTTAAACTTCCTGGCGCAAAACCTGCAGTCGACCACGATCTATGGCTTCGACTCCTTCAGGGGTTTGCCGGCGGTGCCTGGGTGATGCCATGGATGGATGGATGGATGGATGGATGGATGGATGGATGGATGGTTAGTTGCCATGGAGGTCATGGCTAGCCATCCATGAACCATCAATGAGCCATCATTCTCCGGCTCAAGCGTTTCATTGGCCGGCTGATGATTCATGGATCACGGTGGTCCAATCAATGCTAGTCACGGTTGGTGGCTCCGGTAGAAATGCCTGCTGACCTCAAGCAAAGGTTGATATCCTTTGTGGTTGGGTTCATCATGATGTCATGATGATTGATGATGGTCAAGATGGGTGTTTCTCAATGTAGGGAAGCCCCAAAGATATCGTTCTTTCTTACCGAGAAATTGCTCCTGTTGGATGATTTGGGGGGCACCCCAGCTATCAAGAAACCACCAGTCACAGTTGAGAATCACCACCGGTGAATGTGAGTTTTAAAGAATTGCATGAGTTGTGATGCTTGATTCCGTGATCATCAAAAAGTTGTCTCCTTTAGGTTCGGCGTCCAATTCCTTTTAGAACTTTGCAGGTAGCTCGAAGCGCAACACCAAAATCATTTTGCACCCGCCTCACTTGGATAAGAATGGGTAAGCCAATACTACGTAGTCTTGCTGACCAACTACAAGGTGGACCCCTTTCACTAGCAATTAACCCCAGTTCAGTTACTTATAAACCAGCTTAATGGTTGATTAATGATCCACCAAAGTTTTTTAATGGTCCTTCCATTAATGAACCAGTAAAACCAGTTATTAATGGTCCATTTATTGGGGTCCAGTAGCTTATAAGTGGTTGAGGGCCCACCTTGTAACCATTCCTTGAGCCCAGGCCTGGCGCGACGGAGCTTCTGTGCCCGGAGCGCTGAGCTTCGGCGCTCACAGCTTCGCATTGCCGGGAGGCGGACCCATGCGGACCCCACCCGGGAAGGCTACCAGGTGAGGTTCACCAACAAGAATGGCCGGGATACACCGATCTCTCCATCTATCTATCTTGTCTTATCTTTTGTTATCTTATCTGATTTTGTTTGTCTGTTTGTTTGTTTGTCTGTCTGTCTGTTTGTTTGTCTGTCTGTGAATGCAGGAACCATCCTGAATGCTGAATTTTCAATACTTGGACCATCCAAAAGTCCAAAAGGCTCGGAGATGATCTAAAGATTGAACACGGATGAGATCTTCAAGATCTTACTGCCACTCGCGAATATGAGCAACCAGCTCACATCAGATGACCATTTTAAATGAACAGTTGAATTCAGTTGATGGTCTCATCCATGTTGATGAACCATCTAACTGAGACGATGGGGGTAGGAAAGACCACGACATCCCCAGGGACTCGCACAAGATCGAGGGTAAGTCATGGATAGCAAGGTTGATGCTAGCGAAGAAAGCTCATCCAACTTGCCAACCAGAGATATCCTTACTTCAACAGGTTAACCTTTCAAACATCTCTTTTTTGGTCAGCCAGAGACATCGAGTTTGAATTGTCAACGAACAAGCAGGATTATACCATGTGCTGCAACAAAAGGTCTTGTACGCCAGAAAAAGATTTGCCTCAATGATGGCCATACAAAAATTTGGTATAACAGATGGAGCCAAATACAATATTTATATGTTTTCATTGTCATTTGATCATATTTGCCCCTTTTAATCATATAAATGATGGATTAAATGAATATAACTATATATATATATGATACTAAACATATTTAACGTATTATTATGATATGATTAAACGTCAGGTGATGTTAAATGCAAAAAATAACATCCTGACGTGTTTTTTTTTTTCGCAGTTTCGCAGAATTTCCCCGCTGCAGGTGAGCTACCGCAGGTAGAAGAGAATGCAAGGCAGCATGGGATGTACTGGGTCCGGGCTCATGAATGGTTAATGTTGACCCAGGATTAATAAACCCCAGGTTGATTAACTGGGGGGGTTCCAATTTTAATGGAAAACCAAGGCTTTTAGGGGATACCCCCAGTTAATCAACCTGGGGTTTATTAATCCTGGGTAGGCATTAACCATAAAGGGGATGAATGTTGCAACATAAATTGCTTGCTGGTCACTGATGACTGGCAAGATCATCACCGATTTCTCGGAATTGATTTTTGATCCAGTTGACGAGATTTCTAGATTTGGTGTCTCAAGCAAAATCCTGCCAAAAACACGCCATCAGGAAATGAATCACTGTGGGAAACCATCACTTGTGGCGGCTATGTGCGGCTGTCCTTATCTCACCTGGCGTTTTTTGGTTTCATGGCGTTGGATGTAGTGGACTTCTTTGGCTTTCAGTGCCTTCAAGAAGCAGGCCACGAATCTCTTCCCACCTGCCAGGCTCATAGCAGGATGGTTCAATGAGACCATCCCGGCCTTCGTGGCTGGCTTAGAGGCCAGTGGGCAGCAAGATATCACCATCCGCTTGCTCCATATTGAGCCTTGGTATTCGCATTCGGGAGCTGGGCCACTCGGCCGAGCTGAGTGATGTGGCAAACAGCTGAATGGACGGTGTAAGTCCGAAAATGCAGACTTGCTATGACCTGCTGGTGGTATTTCATGGTTGGATGCCTGTGTGGATTGTTTCATTGTGACCGGCTCACTCCCGCAAAAGTTTTGGAGTCACAGCCAACCGCCGGGGTTCAGCCTGCCCTAGCTCGATCAGTTTATCAGCAATCATGGTCCCTATTGGTCTCTGGTTCTAAACCAATAGACTCAACATTTGGCCGGGTTAGACCTTCAAAAGGCCAGATTCGGCTTCCAATCACTATATTCAACTGTTCCTGACCTTTCTGTAAGACCTTAGCCGTTGTTGGTTATAGTCAGCATTCCAAAGACCTGCAATGTGAGAGTTGGGCCCTTGAGCCATGCAAAAAGCCGCAACTGAGAGCAATGTGAACAACGGAGGAGGTCAAAGGCAACCAAATTGGCGAAGTCATGCGGATTTTTGCCTCAAAAAGATAGGAATGATAAATACATAATTGGCGGAAGCTTGGGAAAAGATTTCTCCATGAGGACCCCCCCAGCACCTTAAAACGTACCGCTCGCTCGGGTCAGCCGAGCAGCTGAGGATTGCGACATGTTCAGCTCGGCCATGGAAGTTTTGTTTGGCCTGGCCAAGTTCTTCCGAACAGGCTTGGCATGGGATTACCAGCAGTCACCCAGGGGTGGGGATCTGCGGGCCGCCCGCGTTGGTTGATGTGATGAATATATTATGATACATTTCTTTTAGGGGCCACCAACCAGTAAACCATGACAAATCACCAAGAGAGAAACACTGCCCTAGCGCTGAGTTATCACGAGAACAATACTACACCTACACCAGTACGAGTTTTGCAATGTTGGCTCCGATCAACTTTGTCACAACTCGTGAATGAAGACAAATTCATTGCACAGTTGACACAGTTGACATGGTTGACACAGTTGATGTCAACCGTGTCAACCGGGTCAACTGTGTCAACTGCGTCAACCGTGTGAACCATGTCAACCGTGTCAACCGTGTCAACTGTGTGAACTGTGTCAACCGTGTCAATTGTATTCAATTGTTTGTTGTGTTTTCGCGACCCACTTTGCCAACGCACTCGACAAATTGGAGTTTTTTGGTTACGAAATGGTCATTCCAGATACCTCCAAATATCTTTCAGATTCATTGCCAAATGTTTGGGTTGACTGTGCCCTGGGATGAGCCCTCCCATCCAGCAATTGCCATGCCAGGAAGCGTCCTGGTCTTTGACGAGTTGGTGAATTTCCCTTCCTTCGAGCAGGAGGAGCTTCGCGCACTTTATGAATTCTTGCGAGTGCATCGCTGGACGTTTCGCATCGTGCACGCTCCGTGGTTCTTCCTGCCGTCCACTTCTGATTTCGCCGAACTCTACCAGAAGGACGGCAGGGATGTATCAACAGCAAGGCCAGGATATATGGTGTAATTGAGTAAAAGCGGCAGCGGGCGGATTTTATCCTAATGTTGTCCTGTATTCTTTTGTCCATCCCCGCAGCCATCATTTCCCGTCTTTAGTACCATATACTAACTTGCACGCTCAAGCTGACTTGCTGATGCAAGAAATCCTGCTGCTTGCTTCAGCACCAGTTGATGATTTGTATTATTACATGGCCTCATCCGGAGCGATGGGGGGCGCTTCCAGCCGCAGTCAAGGGCCAACATACCCTGATGGTAAGTTGTATCCAGATGAGCAGTTTTCATGAGGTAAAGCCATGTCAAAGATACAATTTCCACGGCGCTAAACCCTTGCATGCACCAACAACAGCCAGCAATGACTTCCTAAGTGCCGTTACACGTTGCAGAGACCTGGTGACTCTAGTGACGTTACCGCCGTGACTCGCAGGATGGTCTCTCGGAGATCGATTTGCTGCAAGCAGTTGCCATCCAACTCGTAGACGACCTGTCGGGCCCAGCGTCAAAAAGCTTCGCGCCACCGTGGCGCCATGCTGGGTCGCCTGAATCCAAGGTGTTACAACCGTTTGTTTCAACGAGTCGAATGTGCATAGCAGCAACAACCACAACAAGTTGCAACAACAAAACAAGTTGCAACAACAAGTTGATCAACAACATCTTGAGTTTATCAACATCCGTGATGGTTGGTCAGTAGGACATGATCCGCACGGTCAGCAGCTCAATGATTGGGGCGGGGCTTGACATCGTTTGAGCTCCAGTTCGCCTAGGGTGCGGCCAGTTCAGCAGCCCACCTGCCTGGTTTTTATTGTTGGCCATCGATGCTGACAATGACGGATAGTGGTTGGAAGCAGCTTGGGAACAACAACTTACTGTAGATGTTTATAGATTTTTAGTTTTTGGGGATTAGATGGATTTACCAGTTATCCACTGAAGATTAAAGATTTTGAAAGGGATCTATAAGCCACCAAGATAGTATAAGACGGTACCATTCAATATCATATCCGGTGGCTCGCCCTCAAGTGGTATTAAGCATGAAGACGCATCTAGTGAGCATAAACCAGTTGACATAGCAATAGTCTTTGACCCTATGGTTCATAGTCGCTGGATGGCAAGCCATTTGAAATTGCCATCATGCAAACACCATGCAGTTGGTCAACAATAAATGTCAACAATAAATGATGTGATTTCATGTCTTAGCCCCCATCTAATATCAATAATTCTCAGCCATGAGTCCTTGGCCACATGTTGCCCATACATAGGCTAACATCATTTCCACCAACATTTGTTCACCACAAGCCTCAACCGGTTCGCGCTTGGCAGTTCTCATCAGCCCCCACAGGCGATCGACTCACTCCAGAAACAGATCGAAGAGCTGAAGGGACCCTCGGCGTGCCATTGGTGCTTGGTGGGTACTGGTGTTGCTGGGGGTGGCATGGGGTTACTCCTTATCGGTTCTTGGCACACGAGGGAGTGCTAATTGTGGGTGTGTTTACTTGTGTTTCTGCTGTTGTTTTTTGGTCCCTTCGAAGTCACCGTAGGTACAAGAATTCACGGGATAAACCCATGTTGGGATGTTGTATGATTGTAACATTCACCATCATGCACGACAGGCTTTGATTCCTGGCGGTGGCGTTCAAAGTTCGAGTTTGCCAGCCATGTCGCCGAATTGCCCACCCCTGGATCGTCATAATCCCCAGTTGTCAGCATCATACACCCGACCTGTCCACTCACTTGTGGATCAAAACCTTCTTCCCCCCTGGCTGTCCACATCTCAAAAGGGCTTTGAGTGCTAATTGATTGCCTTCTCCAGATCCCCTTGTTGTTAGTTGATTCAATGCGGTTGCATTGACCTTGGCAGGCAGTACTTGGATGATCATCCCATTTTGCAACTCGTTGGTAACCATAGTTAGTAACTACCCCAAATGGATTCCAACATTGATCAATGACTCATAACCGTGCTAACTGAGCAGTTGCGAAGTGGGATGATCATCCAAGTACTTCACTTGTTCAACTCAGCAGCTGCCTGGTCGCAACTGGTGCAGCTGGCGCCCAGGCAGACTGCCAGCTGAGACCAGCTCCGATGCACTGGCAGGGCTGTTCAAAATGATGTCTCGCATCAAGGAGTGCCCGATTCGAATTGCCGGATGCGGCCGATTCGAAAATGGCTGTGGCGGGTTGCTGGCAGATGGGATGGACCATGTTTGATGATTGATGATGGTTCATGCCTTGATGTCCTAGCTGGCCACCACAATAAAATAGTAAGAATTAGAAACGGTAATCCAGGAATTCAGGTTGATGACCGCATCTTGTATTGCAAAGAATCCACACTAACAAGTTTACTCAGAACATCAATCACAAAGATATCACATAAACCAACATCATCACCGACTTCAACCCGCTGTGATCACCCAGTGAACCTTGAATCTTTACAATAATCACACATACAAAAGGCGTCATCATTCGACAAGATATGACTCACCAGCTTCAGAAACAGGAACTTATCACAATCATCCCAATCGTTCTAACTATTGGTAATAACTGCTTACCACCAATTACTGGTTATAACCATTTTTCCTGATGGTTATCATCAACCGCTAATGATCTTGTTGGTTTACAATAGCTCTTCTTTGGTTTTCCCAATCGTTCTCAATAAGCACTATCAATTACACCACTTACAACTATTGGCTTTTAACAACTAATGGTTATCAATATAACCACTCTTGTTGCTTTTAACCACTAGCCAACAAGATCATTAACCATCAACCATTTCCATTAACCATGAACTCGTCAACCACTAGCCAACAAGATCATTAACCATCAACCATTTCCATTAACCATGAACTCGTCAATGATCATTAACCATTAACCTAATGGTTATCACTCCACTTCACTACTTGGTGATCTTGTCGGTTATAAATCTTGCTGGTTTTAACCACTAACTCTTGGCCTTTAACCACCAATGATCTTGTTGGTTCAAAACCATTTCCATTAACCATTAACCACGTAACCATTAACCATTAACCACTGGTTAATGATCATTAACCATAAACTCTTGTTGGTTATCATTAACTTGGCTTGGTAAATGATCATTAAACCAACTCTTGGCTTTTTGGATTAACCATTGATGAATGATCATTAACCAGTCGCAACCCTTAGCTTGTCCACCTGCCCTGCTTCAGGAGCTCACGGCCGAAGCCTCTGATGCCGTGCTGCTGGGCTTTGCCGAGAAGGAGCTGCCGCGGCACGGAAGCGCCGCCTACGGCGGCGGCGCTTCGGCGACGCCCGGGGAGGCGAAGGCGGAGGCCTTGAAGTGGCTCGGATGGATGTGACCTGGGGATGTGGGGCTCAGGTTGGTTGAGGTTGGCTAAGGTTGCTTAGAGGGTGGTTATGGTTGGTTACATGGTGGTTGAGCTTGGCTAAGGTTGGTTATGGTTGGTTATGGTTGGCTCAGGTTGGTTGGGGATGGTTAAGGTTCGTTGAGGTTGGTTGACCACTGCTTGATGTAAATGGCAAGGGCATACAAGGGCCGATAAGGATTGAGAAGTTTTGGTCAACTAAGGGGAGTTGGCACGTATTGTTTGCACTGATGGACATGTACGAGTTAACGTGAAGGATGGTACGTGTAAATGTCCGCAAAAATCAGGACGGCTCGCGGTGCGTTCAGGGAAATCAAACTTGTGTCACCGGCAGGGTGGTGCTGGGGCCGGTTGCCCTTGTACTGTGAGGGTTCCGGTTGCCTTAGGGGCTCGTGTCAACTCCGGGAACCTCCAGGCATCCAGGAATTTCCCCGTGGGTCAACAGGGGCTCTGGCAGGAATTGTTCTCCATGATTATTGTAATTGATCTGGCACACATGGCCATGGCTACTACAGTACGGGTTTAGCTAACCTACAGTTGTGCTATGACGAGTAGTTACTCACCCTGCAGTCAACTTGCGTAGATGTGGACAACTCACTTGTAAAACAAGTGCATGACAACACCCCCAAGCACTCTATGAAGTTGATGGATGATTTGGGTCTATGTCTATTCAAGCTCACCGAATCAGATTTTGGTTGAACCAAGCATCGGTCCCTAGTTCTTGCTTGCAACCTCCTGTTCTTAAGCATTTGAAGAGAAAAGAACACATCCTGAAAAGATGTCTTAACCATCATCCAGGAATAGTTCATTGTTAAATCATGACTGAACCAGGTATTGACACAACTAATTATCAACTATCAACCATGGTTTTTTACTACCTGGAATCATTATTTAACTAATAGACTCACTGGTATCCTGGTTAGAACTGGTTGATTAACAACGCCATAGATATAAAACAAATCACAATTGATATACCGGATGGCTGTTGTAGTTATAACTATGTTATGACTTTTGGTTGAACCAAAATTATTGAACTGATAAACTCACCATTTCTTATTGAATTCACGGAAGCATCAACCGGTGTTGAAGCGGAGGTTCAACAGCGGCACGGCGTCCAGCACCTTGCCTTGCGGCATGGAGATTGTAGCCGGCGCCCCCGAGGGTACCCTACAAGGTGGGTCATCTAAGTTGGTTTGCAACTAACTACGAGATGCTACTAGTTACGACTAGTTTTGGTGCTGCATATACGTGTGTTCAGTATTCATTCATTTTTGATGTGGTACACATGGTGTAGCATACAGTTTAAAGTTTCTATGGTGTAGATATAATCATTCCAGGTGTACATATAATAGTGCCAGCTATAGTTGCATGGCTCATTGACCATCTTACATGGGGGGGCACCCGCCTGGGTAGCCAAACGTGAGCCAGACTAGTTGTAACTGTCACTACCTTGTTGCCCTAGCTGGTAGCTACCCAAACGCGAACTATATAATCCATTTTCGGATATTGCACTCATCAATTGTTTGACACTGCACTTACCATTGCTCAGTCATTTGATAGTCGACTTGCATTTGGGTGAACAGTTACTTCGCTGTACCATTGTAACAACAATAAGAAATAATCAACTGGGGAACTGTTACCTTACAATTGGGTGAAGTTTCAAACTGACATTTATAGTAGTCCTTTGGTAGGGGGCTTTTATAAGATACTTCACTCCTACTAAATTCCAGCACAATTCCACCACAATTCCAACATAATTCAGAGTAATTCCAACATAATTCCAGCACAAATCCAACATAATTCCACCACAATTCCACAAATTTCTAACCAAATTCCACCACAATTCCGCCAAACATCCAACTGAAATCCAACCAACTTCCAACATATTGTAATTCCAGCACATTTCCAACAAAATTCCAACATGAATCCAACAAAATTCCAACACAATTCCCACACAATTCCAACAAAAAATCAACAAAATTCCAACAAAATTCCACAATTCCATCAATGGAATGATGATGGAAAGATGTTGGGTTTATACTGGAGTCATGATGCGTAACATTCTGCCAAAAAGTACCATATCAAAGCAGTACCATAAACGTATTCAAAAATACAACAATCAACAGTTGCCTGGTCATAGTAATCGACATTGATCAACAGTTTCATTACTGTTTACCTCACATTAATCAACCGTTACCTAGTGAACAATAATCACGAACAATTTCAATAATCAACAGTTTGCCTCACTGACTCAACCGTTCCCCACACTGGTGGCATCCCTCGCCCAGCCTTGGACCCAGGCACCGTGCGGAGTCGCCTGCAGGAGCGGCGCATGAAGAAGGCGGGGCGGCGGCACCGGCGACATGGTGATGGCACAGGGGCGAAATCGTGTGGGGATGAAGGGCTAATCGTTTGCAATGGTGAGCAATACATTCATGGTCAGCAACTGGATGGCTTATACCCACTAACTTATAGTGTTTTTGGGATATGATTGATTTACCATATAACCACTAAAAATATATGTTTAGCAAGGGATCTATAAGCCACCAAGGTAATCTATTGTTGTGATTAGGTCATGGTGGTTAATGGCTACATACTACTACACAATATTTGGACTATTGGATGTAACTTATGGTGAGCGTCAATGGTTAGTAATCTATGCTTGTAGATATCCATAATGATGGCCAATGGTTAGTGACCAGATAAAGATCCAGAGAGAGATGAGTAGTGGTTGAATAATGGTGCACCAGTGCACCATTGGCTAGAAATGTGCAGCATTCGATGGTATGTGTTAAATCCGATTTCTATGGAGTCGATCAACAATAGTAGACATATATTTCTTATAAGCGTGTCCGTTTGTGTAACGCCTCATGAACGATGGTTATCTGTGGTGCATGTTGATTCATGGGCCGATGATACCACTGCTGCCGGACTTGAGACGAATTCTTATGGCAAAGCCCTGAGCCATGTGCCAGGTGGTGAGAAAACACCTGGACAGCCATCCAAGTGATCTGATATGGCTTTAGGACGCTTTAGGCACCACAAAGTCTAAGGTTTTTGTGGTTTACGGGGTCGAGGTCATCAGGATGGTTTACGGTTTGAGGGTTCGAGGCCGGCGCACCATCTGCGACACTCAAAACAAAATAACAAAAGCGACTGAAATATATTGAGTTAGTAGGTGAAGAGCGCCCCGTTGCCCTAGCTGCATGAATCAATGTACTTCAGTGTAACGCGTGCCTTTCGGCAACCCTGCAACCCCCCAAAGCTTGCGCTTCAAGATGGATGTGCCGCGGTGATGGCAAACAAACGCTCTCATTGTTGATTGGTTGCTTCTTCAGATTGGTCATTTCATGTCTCAATTCTGTGGAGCGACCGCTGGCTGTTTGCAGGTTTCAGCGTTCTAGTTCGTGATGGCTTAGCATTAACCCAGTGGCTCCATGTATGGGGTACCGTACTTACCTTCATTTTACTGACCCAGGCTGTAGGTGAATATGCTATACATGGAGCATTTAGGCAATGATTCAGTCAAAATTCATCATGAACATGTCGCGTTTTCCTTCGTCAGTCCAGGCACCAACAGCTGATGTCAGCGGCAAATGACCATCTGCGAAGCAGAAAATGGAGGGAACCAGGGCAGCACCGAAAGTTCTCACTGCAGCTGGCGAGAAGCCAGAGAGATATGCAGTGGACCGGGTGGCATCTAAGGCTCTAAGGGCTGCGACTTGGCTAAACTACATTGAGCCAAACGTATTTATTTTGGTCGATTTATTTTATGCATTTCTCTTAATTGAATGATTTGTTTATTCATGATTTCATTATTGGGCCACCTTGGACTACACAATCCGATTACATGGCATGGACTTCCGTACCATGAATGCAGCTGAGTGTCTCATGACGGGAAACCATCAAGCCAGCACAGGAAAACTGCCTGAGTTTACATGTTGCTTGAGCTTGCTTGAGCTCCAGGAGGGGTGAAATTTGAACATAGGTGAGTGAGTTTGCCTTTGTCATCTTTCTCTAAGCTGCTGATTGCTGATGGTTTCGCTGGATTTCATGAAGATTAATCACTTGACAGCCAGGCTCCAGATCCTCTCAGCTGTTGAATCAGGATCCCATGAAGATACACCGCGGGGAGTTGTTGATCAATTGGTAGAAGTAACTGCGTCATTAGCACCTCATGTGTGCAGGTTTTTGGGTTAGGCTTGTCCACGCTTGTGGAGTTCATACAACATCGTCGACAAATCGTGCCCACGCGCACGTTGCAAGTTGAGAGGTTCCACCCCGCCGATCATAATGCATCGGCGCTATCAATAGCATCCAAACATTATTCAATCAATATTCAACGATATTCTCAGCGATTACCACCCATCATCATCAACCATTCCCCTTGCTGCGCCCTTCCCCTGGCAGTACCATTCCACCGGGCAGTTCCCCTGGCTGCACCACCGGTGCTCAGCGGTTCCCGGCAAGCGCTTCGCCCTGCCAGGCTGTGCTGACGGATTTGGAGTCGTTGGAAGGCACCGAGATCCAAGGGCCTTGAGCCTCAGATCTGAAGGGCGCTCCGTGCAGCTGGTGGATGATGAGAACTAAGGTGGTTTGTCAAGCCATAGGGGTAGCCCCAGTTGTGGTTGGTTTCTTTATATATATATATATATAGATAGATAGATGGAGAGATAGATGTTCCTTAAAAAAGGTTTACTAAAGGGTGGTAAGTGGTTTATTCCTACAAAAATTTACTGTACCCACAGATTATGGTGAGCTTATTCCTAAAAAAGTTTGCTCAAGGATGATGACTTGGGGTCGCCTGATGACTTGAGAAACCGCCATTTATGCTTGAGACATGTTGATCAGTTGATGCCTACTGGCTGGTGCTTGGGAGTGAGCGATGAGCGGCTTGCCAGGGGTATCCTTGCAGCATCTTGTAGCCCTTTTAAAGGGCGAGCCACTTGGAGCTACCGGGAGTGCCCGTTCATCGGTGTCACAAACTCACAAAATCATTGAATGGTTGGATGGTTGTGCCAACCAGAAGTGAATGATAGCTATACTGGTTAGTGCTTTACTTCCCATTTTTTAATTTTCCCACTTGTAATTATTAGCAAACGGTTGGTTGACGAATGTTTCTCATGGGGGTTGAAACCACCAACCAGTAATTGTAATGATCATAATCAACTAGTTATTAACCATGATTAACCATTATTAACCACTAGTTAACCACGGGTGGTTCAACCACCAACCACTATAAATAGCTGAAGCCTTCAGCTGCACAGCGCGCTTGGCCCGGTGCCAACGCTGAGGCGCATTTCCTTTCGAGCGCCGCAATGGTGGGAAGCCCAGGGGTGGCCTTGTGCAGCCAAGCACGGGGTGCGTCCCACGACGTACCAAGAAAGTGTGAAGATCACCTGTCAACAGTCTTGGGAAGATAGATAGTGGCATGATAGCGGTATGATAGTATGAGATGGTACGAAAGAATAGGAAAGATAGTATCATGGCTATACGTTTCAGGTATGCTGAGATGCTTGCTTCGATACTCATGTTTGGAGATGTGACCATGTGAGTGTCAGGATATTTGAAGAGTATGACACGCACCTGCGCTTGAAACATGGGGATCGTCTAGGCCAACAATTTAACTTCATCATACAACAACAAGGAGATCGATATGTGCACAGGGCACATGCACTTGCGAATGCCCGTACATGCAGGCACCTCGAAAACTGCTTTGCTTCTGCTGAAAGAATTACAGCGGTGAATTGCATCGGTGGATTTATGCAGAGACTTGTTGATACAAGTCAGCTGTGGCACGCCCAACCCAAGGATATCAGAACTTTGGGTGTTTCCGGGATACCTCTTGGCTGGCCCCCCATGCAGAGCCCTCCAAACTGCAATGCATATTGCCAGGTGCTCCCACCACCGAGCGGTTGAGCCTGGGATCAATCAACATAATTCTTGGTGAAGTGAAGCACCTGTTATGTCGAGGAATCCAGCACCAAAGACTGGTTGGTGGTTTGATTGACGTGTTTTATTCTCCCTAGTAGTTGTTAAGAAATGGTTGGTTTGGTTGACTCATATTTTTCATAGGGGTGGTCGAACCACCAACTAGATAATGATCATGTTTAGCCATTATCAACATCATAATCAATTACATGAACCATTCTTAAACATGTTTCCTAGGGCTTGAAACCCCCAACCATCAGATCTCATCTCAGTCAGGGCATTTCTTCCCTGGCGTTGCAGGTTGCCCGATCCCAGTGGCACTGGTCCTGGACGGTGGCTGGTCCCGCGCGACCAGCACGACGAGTCGTCGCTTCGGGGACGAGTGGGGGTACCCAGAGCTGGTTGCGATTTTTGAAAGGAGGGTATTTTTTAAGGGATTTTGTTGGGGGTTCTGTGAGGTAGCTAGCGGGCACAGCCCCCAGATAGCATGCAATGGCAAAAAACATTTGGGGTTCTGTTTAGGATTTTTTTGTTGACTAAGTTCGCTCCCTTTTTGAAAGAAACTAGGTGGCTGCCAGCATTTGACAGCCACGATCTTAGCTTGTTAGTGCTTTCAGTAGGAGATTGCCTTATGCCCACTAAGAATTGAACCTTTGGGCAAGGCATCAACTACACCCACTAAGTCAATTTCGTGAGATTTGGCCACGCGCTCTTGACCTTGGACCAGCCATTGGTAGTGGGGAAGGTACTGGTCGTTGGGATGAGTGGTTGGTTTCTCAACCAACAGGTTCCGTAAGAATGGAAACCAACTGGCTATGGATCAATATTAATCAACCAACTAATGGGGGATTTCCACCTAATAGGGAAAACAATGATTAATAGTGGGGGAACCAGGGGTACAGGGTTTTGACCCACAGCCAACTGGACATTTTAGGTGACGATCACCTTTCAGATTCCACATTTCCCCCTACGCCACGGAGCTGTGAAGTCGCCACAATCCTTCCAACGCTCATGAAGCTCTGGGGCCACGATGCCATTTCTGCCACCAGCTGGATTCCAGTTGAATATTTGGAGGCGAATTGCCAAGGCAGGCGGAGTACCACCTACGATTGAACTGGACGACGGCCAATCATGAAGAACCATCATTAGTGAATAATTCTTATGCCCAAAATGATCGTGAATTATCATGATCATTCAGCATTCTCATCCACCATCATCCATCATGGCGATGGCTCTCATTGATCGTCACCCACCATCCTCCTGGATCTACGTCAGGTGTGCTTAGCCCTGGTGGACCCGGTGACCAACGACGTGCTGACGGTGGTTTGTGAGCAGCTGGGCATCAAGGCTGGAGGATCCACGGCTGCGGCCATCGTTTTGGTGATCCATGGCATTGATTGACTCAATAACTAGCTGGTGATTCTCAGGGAGCTAAGGAGCCAGGGGTATCCCTAAATCCCTTTAAAGGGGAAGCTAAAGAGCTACAGGGAGTGGTGAAACCAGATGGTAGATAAGTAGTAGTGATTCACATGGTGATCTTTAGTGGTTGATAATGTCCAATAGTAGGTTAACAATGGCTCACAATGGCATTGATTGACTCAATAGGTAGTAGTGATTCACATGTTGGAGAGAGATTCGCATGGTGATGAATGGTGGTTAATAATAGGTATTAATAGGTGAATAGTGGCTAGTAATGGTTCATAATTATTGGTAAGTAGTCATGATTCAGATGGCGGTTGCTCAAGGCAGGGGTTGACCCCTGGGGGACCCAAAAGAGTGTTGGTTTAGTAGTAAAGGATGATTCGAGAAATCACCACGCATGCCATGGTCAATATAGCATTGATATGGGTTATTACTTATTACTAGTAAAGATATGTGTTAACAATAAGATTTTACTATAGTGTTGATGGATGTCAATGGCCAACATGTGGGGGATCCAGGAGAACGGTGGGGTCAATCATATGTCAATAATGCTGGCGCTTCAAATTTAATATTGATGGTTGGTACTGTATTTTTGTGGTTGGCAATGGTCAGCAAGTGTTGACCGTTGTTGATGATGGCGTGAAGACTGCCAATGGCCTGAAAAAGGTCCCGCAAGCAGATAGGACCTGCACCTTGTGTGCAAAGGATATCTTTGGAGAAATCCCATGTATTCAGCCTAGTTGGACTCGACGAGACAGCGACGGAGAGATATCCCTTTAACTTGCTACTTGCCACTTGCTATTGTTGAAAGGTACTGGTAATTGTTCCGTGCTGAATGGTGATTTTTGGTACGGATGGAGAGGCGTACTTCACGAAATCCATAATGATGTAGCATTGGTAGATGCCACACTGGCCACACTGCTCGTGATTGTCATGCTCTAGCTCTTCACAAGCCAACTTGGCACATCAACCTCCTCATCAAATCATCGCCGCCATCCTCATCCACCATTGCTGTTGGTCATACTCCTACTTTGGTTGGGCATCCGCCAAAGAACCATTTGACCACCTATAACCATCTAATCACTAACTTCCTATTGATTTGCAACCATCACCAAGCATCCCGGGCAATCATGTTCATCATCTTTGGTCAACAATCAATTCCATCTCTGAGAGCTCAGGAACCTTCCTCCAGAGGCGCATTTTACAGGCAATTCCAGCTGGGTCGCATGGTCTGAATCTCAGCGGTGAAGAATGATGATGATGATGATGATGATGATGATGATGATGATGATGATGAT
>VSDK01011826.1:497250-560528 GCA_009767595.1 Symbiodinium kawagutii
TGGTGTTGTTGTTGTTGTTGTTGTTGTTGTTGTTGTTGTTGTTGTTGTTGTTGTTGTTGTTGTTGTTGTGATTGGTTGTTGTTCATTTACGGCCCGGTAACGAGGGCTCACTATTTCACCATATTGTTTTTACTGTATACCCGCAACCATGAGAACTATCACCAACCAGCAATTGCTCAGTGATTACTGTATTCACCTTGAAAATCTGAGTATTAGATAATTGCTGGTTCACACTAACCATCGATATGATGCCAAGTATTCATCAGCATGGTAAGCAAGTATTGATCACACTCAAAACATGAAAAACTATTGCCATGAGCAGGCCCATGACGCCACTATGAGCAAGCATTATCAAAAGAACCGGCAGTATCAACCAGCTATCATAGTGCCACAACCCTGGCTATTCATACTGGTACCCAATTTCTGAGATTCACACAGTCATTAACAACAATAGCAAGATGTATCGAGAATCACAAAAGTTGCTCTCAGACATTTCCATGATCATACACACAACCATTGTGCACTATATCAATCTATATCAACCATTAATGAACCATTAATGAGCTTTTAAGAAACCATTGATGAACCATTCCCTCACCACCAGAATAACTCACTATGCACCAACCATTAGTGGACCATTAATGAAGCAGTAAGAACCAGCATTTCCAGCTTACCAATGCCTTCCCCCATCATTTCCACCATGTTTAGCTAGTTGAGGTGTGGGCTCCACGACGAGCGGGGGCACGGGGGCGTCTTCGCGCGGCGCATTCATCCCAAACTCGGTGGGCTTGGCGCGTTGGGGATCACATTGGTTGGCGTAAGAAGATGTGGGATCCCAGAATGCACGAATCCAATGAGCATTCCAAGCATCAGATCATCATTACTGGCATAGAATGGACATCGTTGATCATCAGCAGTGAATCATGAAAGATCAACATTCATTCCTCATTCATGATTCACAATCTCATAATCTGGTTGGCGGTTAGGAGGGGGCGATTTGAAGCCAGGGGTATCCTGATAGCCCTTTGGAGGCGGAGCCAGTTGGAGCTATCAGGAGTGCCCTATCCAAATGGTAGCAACATCATCAACCACCGCTTTTTCGCTTGGGAACCATCCAAGTTTCTGGCCAGGTCCACCTTTGATGGTCTTCTCTCATCCCAATCGAGTGGAGGCACCGATGATGGCGGTGATGGCGACTGGTTGCATTAACGCTGGTGATCAGCCACCATTTGGCGAGCTGGGTCAATACGAACCCACCAATTTCATGAGGGATAATGACCAGCAATCATAGGGAAAACTATGGTTACTGGTGGGGGATTAGCTATACACTAACCACCGTTTGCCATCATCAACACTTCATCAACCATCATGATCCTCCATAGTTGCTGGACGTTGGTTGCAATGTTTCGCCGGTGGTTGGTTGTTGTGATGGGGCTATTGCTTGATTTTCGCGGAACGGGGGTCATGGGTGGTTCAATGCATGATGTCATGGTCATATGCTATGACTACGGGTGGTTATTGGTTGCCTGGGAACTGGTCGCTATCCTGAACAGCCACGTTTGGAATTGCAACTTCCATGAACAAAGGAACGCAGAGCTGCATGGGTGCATACCATCATACCCCAATTCATTTTGCAGCGTTGATCATCATCATCATCATCATCATCATCATCATCATCATCATCATCATCATCATCATCATCATCATCATCCTCATCATCATCCTCATCATAATCCTCATCATCCTCGTCATCCTCATCATCATCCTCACCATCCTCATCATCCATAGTTGCTGGCAGTATATCCCCACTATTCTCGATGCGGCTTCGCAACTGGTTCCATTCACCCCCTGGAACTGCTCAGGGCATGACGTGGGGCGCTTCACGTTTGGCTTTGCTGGTGCATGCGCCCAACTGCTTGGTGTGGACCGTACGGAGCCCTGGTACCGCCAGGATGAACCAAATTGCTACAGAGTGGTACGCCACTGGTTAGATCCGTTGGTTTCGGTTCGCCATTAACCAAGTTTATGAGTTATAAAGACAAATAACATCAAATAATGGTCAATAAGGGCTATCAGTTGGCTTATGACCCACCTAAGTAGAATTATATATCCTAAATTGTAGTTACCCTAGTTATAATCTAAGTTATTTAACTGGGGGGTGCCACTCTATATGGCCATGATTCGCTTGGCTTTGCTTTTTTAATGCCGAGTATTTTCATCGCGATGTTTATTGGTAGTGTTATTTATGATCTAATTGTAAGAATGCATTGTTGGAAGAGAAAGCCGGAAATCCTTTCCATATTTTGATCATCATCAGCATCCTCGAAGTATGGAACAAAGCCCCTTGCGAAACTCCTTCGTTCCATACGTGCGGATCACCGGGAAATGTTCCATACACAATTTAGACGCACGGCCATGTGGAGGTTATTTTTATATTTTCAATTGCAGGTTATTGAGAGGTGTTCATGGTCATTTTTAGCCTTGATGAACAATCACAAATATTGATGCAGCTCTTATCCACTATGATGACCGCAGCTGGCTGTGTGAGAACCAGATTATAGAACCTTTGTGCAAACGGTCACTCAGCTGTCATGAATGAAGACTCTTGGAGCTTGTGTTGATGGTGACAGTTTGACAAAGTGGTGCATGTTTTTGCTACCGAAGTCAATGAGGGCAGTGGCAGGTAGCAGGTAGCAGGTAGGTTCTTCTTGTTGTTGCTGTTGTTGGTTTATTGGTGTTGTTGTTGCTGTTGTTGGTGGTGGTCATGTTTTCTTGAGGGAAGTCTTTCTCGAATCCTTTGTTTTGCTGGTTGCATCCTCGGTTTGCCGGTTTGCCATTGAATTTTGACAGTGTGTGTGTGTGTGTTTGTGTGTTTGTGTGTGTGTGTTTGTGTCTTTGTGTGCGTGTTCACTATAGGATATAAACCATTTTGATCCTTTTTTTTGATTTGCCTTTGTTTTGTTGCGGCGTTAAGCTCTCTCAAACAGCGCTGGCAATGTGATCACATACGCCACAGTCAGGTAACGATTGGCCAAGGAGTTGCACCTTGGTTGCTGGCTGGTTGGGAGGAGCGGCTCATCGCTACGCCAGAGGTATCCTTACAATTGGCCCTTTAAAGGGGGGCCAGTTGCAGCTTCTAGGAGCGCCTTGAGCAAATTCCGGCATTGAGATGCATTAACCATCATCCTCAAAATAATTCATAATCCCACTGCTATATAGTTGCTGTACATTTACAGACACATCCTATCTATAGATTGATTTTGTGTACTTGATCTATTTACTTTACTTTTAGTTTGGGGGGGCCCTCCTGCCCCTCCCAATTATCTTCCCCTGAAATTTGCAGTGCGCATGGGCAGATCATTTGTCCTCAGGTTTGGGACGCGGAACGTGCTGAGAAGACCTCCAGTGGCTGTCTGAAAACCCAGCTGTGTGGCGCTGTTTGGTGAGGTGGAGCAGGTCCCACCATGAGTGGTACGACCGGCAGATATGGTGATTTTGATATGGGATGAACCCCTCAAGAATGGTAAGAAATGGCTGAGAAAATTTTGAAAAATGGTGAAGAACCTTCAAACATGTGTGGTTTGTTACTATAAATGGTTTGGAAGCTGGATGATAGCTGGGGGTGCCCCTATGATTTGAGACACCAACAAATATTAGTCATGTAGCCAAGTAATCACCAACTCCTAGCTGATTGTAGGGGTATGGCCAACTGAAGGAATATGATGGCTAATGGTGGTTCACCCCGTGCAGACTGGGGGCATCTAGCAGCTTTTCAGTTGTTTGGGACTTTTTGGGGTCATTACATTTCCGTATGATTGTGTGTGTGGAAGAATCTGCAAGGGAAACTTTCCATCATTAGTTTCCTAATAGCTTGTTGGTGATGCGAAAGTTCGGTTGACTTCTAGCTTCCTTACTAGTGGTTTTCCATTAGTGTCCTCTAGCTTTCTGAGATTCCAAGGGGGTCCATTCCTGGCCTGGCTTAGATGAATTGCAACCTAAGAGTTGGATTTCTTACAGGGGAAGCTTGGGGAGATATGTTGGGCGCATGGACATGCCGCATGGGTTGATATGGCTGGGTGCCGAGGGAGGTGCTGCTGGGATCCAACTTCCCCCATTCCCTGCGGATGACTTGGATCAGCCTCAACTGAAGTACCAGAGTTGGTTGATGCTTAGGGCTGAACCCTTGGATGCGATGGGGTGGTTAGTTGCTTGCTAACTGGTTGGTTACTGGATGATGGCTTGTAGATGGTTGGAGGTTCGTGAATGGTTGCTGGTGAAAAAACACCAAGTGTTTAGTGTGCTGCGAGGGTTTCCAACCACGGATGCTGCGTTCCATGTCTTGGATGGATAAAGATGGGGACTCCGCTGGGGACCCAAGGTGCCTGTAAGGTGGGTCAGGGCTACTGCCAAAGGGATCTCCCAGTAACCAACAAATTCACAAACATTCATATGGGTGTTTCTCAAAATAAGGGACCCCCCAAATCATCCATCAATAGTCATTTATAGTAATAAACCACCCATTTTTTGGGCCCCCTATTTTGAGAAACCACCATATTTGACAGTTTTGCTAGTGATTAATCCAACTTATTCGGTGAATTACTAAGTTGGCTGATTACTTATTTGCCACAGCCCGAAGCTTTGAGTTGCAGGGAATAACCGATTCCCTGCCCTTGAGCCTCGGTCCCCGCAAGAGGCATATCTTATTTGGTTCGTGATTAAGCTTAGTTTAGTTAAAGATTATCCAGTGATCTCATCATCAACCAACATTGATTAATCACTAACTAAAACTCTCAGCTCATTGGAAACCAATTCCATGCAGAACCCCCGAGGCCTAACGGTCGCCCCCAACGGCTTTGTCCCCAACCGCGTCTTCTCTGGAAGAGCCGGGGACCATGGTGGCGCTGCAGGGTGACCAGACTGAGTCTGGCTGGTGGTTGGCAGGGAGCATAGCCAGGGGTATCCCTATACCCCTTGGGGGAGCAAGGCCAGGAGTTAATAGGAGAGGCCTTTCCAGATAGCTAGGCATGTAACTAGATTGAATTCTTCTCATTGATCTACAGTCGGCTGAATGGTTTGCAAATGCTGGATGTTGCATCGCTAGTCCAAAATTAAGCTGTTTGGCGACCCCAGGCAGCTGGAATGTTGTTGAAGGTTTGGTGGTAATGAGGTCGTCAATAATATGCGCGGAGGAGTGGTGAAGAGTAATTAATTACCAGAAACAATTGAAAACTTCATTGTTTTGTGAGAAGCTGTTGGGTTTGTATCTGTGTTTGTGTGTCAAAGGGCGCTTTGGAGGCACGGCCTCGCTTTTGCTGTTGGTAAAAGTGGAGATCTCAGGGAGTTTCACGGTGGCGCCAGCCGTGGTAGCATACCCCATGGTGCAAGGCTAGGGCAGGTTGACAGGATCTTTGAAGGCACAACAACCTTAAGAAGCTGTTTTTGAACCTGCTTTGTCTTCAAGTTGGATGGTAGCTCTGTAGTGGGATTCCCAGTATGTCACTTGTTTGTCATGATTTGTCACGCCCCAGGCTCCCACCACATGCAAAACAGCTCGCGGTGACTCACTGCGTCAGACTAAATGCACATGAGATTCAACGAAGTACAGCTGTTCTATCACAGCACCCTACAGCACCTCAGTCTCGCCACAAGAACCATCGTCAGCTCTGACTTTTTCTGCAATAAGAGCATCCTTCACTTCAATCCTAATTATTACACCCACATGTGCAACCACGGAAAACGTATCAGTTCCCACTGAAAAATAAATTAAACATCAGGGGAATCTCCGGGATATTCCGAGATTAGACAACACGTGGTTGATTCTGACTCTATTTGGTTGGTTCCCTAGCTTGGCTGGTGATTATTCCATCTTTTCTTTTTCCCTTGGATTGTGATGACCCCGATATGACCCCGCAATTACGCGTCATTCGCCATTAACGAACCATCAATCAACCATCACCGTCAACCATATAGCTCAGGTGCTCCCTTTCTTCGATCAGTTCGAGCGCCGTTTGCGCTTCTGGAACCCAGGCGTGGCGTCGCATGGGCCACGGCAAGGGGCTGGCAAGGCTGTTCCCGGCTGTTGCTTGGATTGGTCGATTTGAGCATTTTTGGGAATGATGATGCTTAAGGATGCTATGCTTATGGATGCTTATGGATGCTTAATGGTTAACTACTAAGAGTTAGAAATGACAAGGGTCATGGATGTTTATGGTTGAGAGTTAGAGTTCTACCAGCCGGTGGTTGAGAACGGACCAATATGCCAGCGAAGCATCACCAAGAAATGCCTGCAACCAGCTAGGGGCGGCTGACAGTCCGACTCCTTCCCTTCGTCTTGACTCGCCTGTAGCATACAGAGTGGTACCCCCCAGTTGGCCGACTTTCGCTAGTTCACCAGCGTATCTACCAGTTATAGAAATTTATAGAAGATACACTATATGTGCTTCGGTGGCTAATCTACACCAACTAGTAGATTATAGCCATTATTAATCATCATTAGTCCTTAAAACTTTTAACTTGGTAACTTATAACCATTATTCATCATTACTAGTCCTTATAACTTTTAACTTATTTAACTTATAACCATTATTCACCACAGTAACCCACTAGTTCAATGGCGAATCTAAAGCAACGGATCCAACCAGTGGGTTACCACTGAGCTTAGCTGAACTCCTTGAGAAGTGTCCAGGCAACGATGCGCTGGTCTATGCGGACGCCGAAGCTGAGGACGATGGGCTTGGGTTGATCATGGCTTGGGTTGACATCCAACTGGCTGGGGTTGACCCATGGACATGGAAATGACTTGAGCCATGAAATTCATGGATTGATTCAGGACAATCCCAGATTGGGTTGATCAGCTGGTTGATGGTTGATCATGGTTGATCATGGGGGATGATAGAAAGCCAACAAGCATAGGATTCACCCCTCTAACCATGGGTCGTTTCCTGTTACCAAGGTGCACATCCAGGCAGCGTTTGCATTGCGATGTACCAAAGCGAGCTGAGCCAAGAGCTTAACCAACCAAGAGCCATGGGTAGTAGTGAACCCATCCCAACAGAAGGACTAGTAACTTGTCTTTTGGGGGATCTGAACAACTATGGGTACAGGGGGCATTGACCCACTTCAGTTCACTGGTTGAACCAGCCAGTCCTATTGTGCAGGAACCAGCTGCGTGATATACCACGCATAGATGGTAAATCGCCAGCTCTTTGAGGATAAACCAGCTGTGGTATGCAGCCGCCAATCTATTGATGAGTTAGTAAGTTTGTTGTTAGGCGCAGCTTGGTTCTGAGCTATCCTTCTCCGTATTTCATACCACAAGTCACAATACTCGCTGGTTTCTGGTTACACATCCCACTAATTGTTTGAAAGTTTTTGGCTGATATATGTCATTATTTGCTGGTATCTTCCCATGCTTTGCTGCCTGATCCTCTTATTTGCTGGTTGCTGCTGGTTCATGTGCATTTCCCATGGTTGCTGGTTGCTGGTTGCTGCTGGTTTGTGTGCTGGTTATGTTCTGATCTCCAGCAGCTTCTCCCTTGATGGTGTCGCAGGTTTGGGTTCAACCATTCCCCAGGGAGTCCGTGTCTCTCGGCTCCGAGGAGCAGGGGCGTTTAAGCGGTGGCAGATGGCAGATAGTTGTTGTGGTTGCTTGGTTGGTTGGTTGCTTGGTTGCTTGGTTTCAATGTCCTTGTTTTTTCATGAGGGGCATAAGGGTGATGGAAGAAAGATGCAAACTGCTACCCGCGGCCGGGATTGTTTTGCATCAGGTTTGGGATTCATGTGGGCATGGGTCCAAAGACAACCTGCGCTGGTGAACATGAGAAAAATGCGTCAGTTTGGCCTTTTGTTGGGATTCCCCCCTGCTTTGCAACATTGGCATTGGCCCTCTCCCAATTGTTTTCGTTGCGACCACATTGTGTTTGCAAGTTACATGTATATGCAAGTCATCTATGGCTTCATCGCGGTTGAGTCCCCCATGCCGCCCCACAATTATTGAGGTGCCCAAACTCTTAATTTCGCTCCTTTGAATCGGCTTTATGAAACATCTCATGGTTAATCATGGATGCCGGTGGCTGTTTACCAACCACCCAGCAACTGAAACACACTTTTTCTCAGCCGGCTGCTTTGTAAAGAAAAACGTGTCTTGAGGCCCGAGCCATTCTAGTTACTGCCTCACCTGTTGCCAACCAATCATCTAAAAGCATCATTTTCGGCAAAGAGGCCCAACTCGAAGGGTTACACAAGCCTGGGCCCCAGCTCCCATCCTGGGGGGGTAGCCAAGCCCACCAAGCTCCACAGCGCCACACCGCAAGGTCTGAAGCTGTGAACCGTGCGCCTCATCCCTTGAGCTCTTTGTCGGGCAGCGAGGAGGTGAAGGTCGCACCTCCACGAGTGAGGCGCGGCTCGTCATGGATCCATGGCCGTGGTAGCGCCATGGGAGAACGACTGGAGGTGAAGGAGTTGGATTTGACTAAAGTTGTGGGTGAACTAAGGTTCAAACTGGAGTTGGATCCCAAAGTTGGATAATAGATGATAATAGCCAACCAGAATTGTTCAACAACTGGCTGGTGGTTTGCTTCACTTTGATATTGGAGTTCATGTTCGTTGATTTGGTTAGTATTAGGTCAGCTGAGTGACCGACAAGCAGCAATATCAAAAGGTCCATGTCAGTAGACCACCCCCAGATTGACCTATATTTCCCAAGAGCTGCTGATTTACCTCTGAATTTATGTTGGTTTACGGATGGATCTTCGATCCGAACATCCAAAGTTGTGGCACCCTTGGGGTTGATTGTGGGCACATTCCTTGAATCGCGACCCGGTGTTGCAGTTGCCAGCCCTTCTTCAAACTGGTGTCATTGACACCAGTTTTTTAATCACTTGTGTTGGGGCCAAATGCTGAAAAATGGGAATCAGCCCATTGCAGATGAGAATGCACGGCCAATAAACAGAAACCATTGGAAACATTTCACTTCATCGAGTGAATAGTGTTTTATCGTTCTTTTTTCGGAGGCACCTACATCGCTCTGTGTCCTAAGCCTGTGCCCCGTCATTCCACATCCAAGAAATCAGCATCCTACGCTATTTTTTGGCATATGTTTTATCATATGTTTCTCATATCTATATATCCGTATTAAAATGTTTTAAATACGGTAGTATGGTCCCACATCCATACTTTCGGTTGCAGGTTGGTTACCATTCCACTTTGTCATCAGTGAACCCTTCCAAATCCTTAGACCAACCGTGGACCAAAAGTGCTGCCACTCAACCAGGGTTTCTTTCCAGCTGCATTGTGTGGTGATTGTGGGGCCAATGGCCATAGACGGTATCCCAACATATTTTTCTGGTAACACCACTGATAAATTGAACTAACAACAACTGGCAGCAAAAGCTAATAGCTAGTGAACAATGGCTTGTGGAAGCTGGCGGTCAACCATAGCTCGGAATAGTGGATGACGCATGGTAGTGGTTCGGAGCAGTTGCCTATCATCCATCAAGTATCGTGAATCATGGACGGTCAAGGTCGGTTATCAGCGGGCAATCGTAGTAATCATTGTTAAGAATAGTTAGAGCACAAGCGGCTTGATAAAGGAGGATACTGACCAACAGCAACGACAACAACAACAACAACAACAACAACAACAACAGCAACAACAACAACAACAACAACAACAACAACAACAGACATGAAAGATGACAACGAGGACGATGACGACACGCACACCAACCAGGACGACCACAACGCTAACCATCTACAACCAACCAGCTGGGTCGCCAACCAGCTGGGTCGCACATGACGCACATGTACACCCCAAAGCCTTGGTTGTTCAAACCCAAAAAATACCTCCTTTGGCATCGCGTCACTGATGGCCGCAAGTGTGCGGTAGGAGCTGTGCATTGAACAAAGATGTCTGACTGCACAACGATTGGCGGCAACCCTTGGCAAAAAACCTGCGGCTTGAGGCCACCCCCCAGCTTCGCCAGGATCGCTCATGGAAGCTTCGCTTGTTGGAGCCCCGTTTGAGCAGCCAAAAGATGAGTCGGCGCTGGTGGACGCGGACTGGGGTCTCAAGGATGCATAGTTTGTTTAAGTACCATTTGTTTCCACGAATTTGGGACACCAAATTACCGCAATCAGAGCTTTAACCGCTACATAGTGTCATTGAGTCATTGTTTTTTAATCATAGCAGACTACAGGTTTTGTTGACCTCCACCGTGCTACTGTTTGCCAGGGAGCATTGCTTCAGGTGCATGAACTACTTCAGCACAATAAAACTGCTGGAGACCCAGCTGCTAATGATGAATTCACCGTGAACCGGCGTCCATAAGCGATTCATAGTTACGATTATAAGCAAATAGCAACTATAATAAACCATTGGGTATTGATTAGCGCCACAGTTGCTATGTATACTGAGAAATCATAATTGATGACATTAACTAGGCATGATTGCTGATATTCATAAACAACACTAATGTGATTGAAAGGAGAGAGAGAACTAGGAGATCTCCAGCTATTGATAAACCAAGTCCAGGTTTAAGTACAGCTATCGGTTTTTATCCGGGCTGGGTTCACTTGGATCCAATGCTGGCACACCAGCTTCCACTGATCGATTCCACCAAACCTGAATGAGGCACCGTGCTGGTGGCAATCTGTGGCGATGGGTTACTATTGGCCATTGATGATGGGGGATGACAACACAGAATTCTGAGGATAATGGGGAGTAAGAAGCCAATAAGATGACAATATATGGCAACGGGTCAACACCAACAATGGTGTGGTACACCAATAGTGGGGGATAACCAACAATTATTGCCTAATGATGGTGCACCAGGGGTACAGGTTTTTTTTTTGTGACCCAGCTCGCTATATTACCAGTAGTAAGTGGTATCTAATTGGTATACTACCAGTAGTGGCTGGTGCTTCTATACATGTATTTTTTTCGAATCTGTAGGATCTTGGGTTGATCTATATTTTTCAGGGTGGTTCAACCGCAGATCCGATTGATGGTAATATTCAGCAACCCGAAAAACTAGGCTTTCGTTGGATTAAGATTTGATAGGTTGTTGTAAATTCATGACAATTAGGGGCTGTAATCTCAGATGTCTCAATATATGAAATTGAAATTAGATGATCACTAGTAAGGGTAAGTAAGTGGTACGTTGCCATTAATTAGTAAGCTCCCAACTCATAGTAAACCAGATTTTGTAATTGGTGATTCCCATTGGTGGTTAGTCATGGCTGGTAAGTAGTCAACGGTGAACATTTCATGGCAATGGCTAATTTGCCTTAGTTAGCCATGGTCAATTGCAACCATCAACGATCACTATCAGCCATCAACAATGGCTGGTCATGGCTAGTAACCACGGTGACAAGCATGGTCATCAACCACCACCACAACAGTCGTAGGTGATAGTCATTGTTATCACGATCAACTCACTGGATTCAGCAGCCTTCGGCCTGGGAAGACTTGGTAACCCATGAATTATTACTGCTGAAATGTAGGTTTTTTCCCCTGATTGTTGGCCATGATGCCCTTTTTTCCCTGGCATTCCCTAGCATTCCCAGATTATTCCCCTATGATTTCCCATTATTCCCTATTCTTCCCCTATTTTACTTGCTTATCCAGTACCATTAACCAGCATGAGCCACTCCGGCATCAGCATTGGTCACTTGTTGGCTTCGCACCTGCTGGGAGCGACGCGTGCTGCAGCCATTTTTCAGGACGGCTCGGTGGGGTCCGGGCTCATAACATCGGGGCGGCCCGCCATCAGGCTGCCAGATCGCAAGGAAGCCAGAGGGATGTGGTACACATTTTGTGTGTTTATTACCGGCATTATTTATATGTATGTATATATGTATATATCTGTGTGTATGTGTGTGTATGTAGATATAGAAAATTAATATATATATATATATATATACTTATATGTTTGTGTGTGTATTTTGGGTTTATGTCCATATATTTATGTGTGTATGTACGTCTATCGGTATATGCAGGCATCTTTACTTATTATGTGCATATGTTGGTTGTATGTTTTACTTTTTTGTCAGCGAGTGTTTGTCATGTGTATGTATGTCATATGTGTTCTGTATGCTCTTGCTTTTTTATGCTGATTCAGGAAACTGAGAAGCCTCAAAATGGCATTTCTCATTTCTCATGCACCCAGGTGCTGATGTTTGATTCTTTGGTTTGCGGCAAAATGGTGGGGCCCCAGAAAAAATGCTAAAACCGGAAGGAGGTTTGTTGTTTGGGTCCGCCTTTGGTTGACAGGCTAGCTTGTTCCAAGAACTTCATGGCGTGGGAATACCCGACGCTATTTTATGTGGATACATTTCCTAGCATCCTTTATCAACTACGATCCATAAATCGCTCTTGTCAAACAATATTCATCATGAGCCAATTCTGAGCCGTCATCACCAATCATTAACCATCATCATGCATCATTAACCACTCAGCATTGTTTGTTTTTCCTCGATCACAGTTTGGGTGGGCTGTGAGACCGATGTTTCGTTGCAAAGCGCAGAGGTTTTTTCCGAGGACATCAGTCGATCGGTTGTACCTGAATTGCGATTGGTACACTGTGCTGATACAACTGCTGGGCCGATCAGTTGATGGGTAAACCGTGAAAGGGTACAGAACCGATTCATACCGCATCCGCAATCCGCATGGATGGTGCTCCCCGCCGTTAAGTTGATGAACAGACCTAGGGGAACTACCAGTCATGGTAGATACAACTGATACAACTATGGACAATGTAGATAATTAGCTTTTAAACTAACTTGCTAATGGGCACCTTGCATGACTGCAGTTGTTGATGCGATGAGTTAGGTTGTTGATGCGATGAGTTAGGCCACAGTACCAAGCCATGGGGACGGCCACCCATTTGGAGCTTGATGATTTGGATGTTTCCAGGTCATTCTGCATGTGTTTTCTCAATGATTGTGATGTACTGTAAGATGTAAAATGTATATGTAAAATCTGAAATAGCAGACACAGCACGCAGATAGATATATATATATATATATACATCTAGTGTGTGTGTGTGTGTATGTACAACTGTGGCAATACACCCATGAAAACGTGATCCCTTCCGTGTTTTTGGAGGAGGGTAGTAGCATACCGTACCCCCACCGCAACCCTGCCACGTCCCAGGTTGCCATGCCGTCCGGGCACAATCACGACGCCGTGAACTACGAATGTTGTAGCGAGGCTCGGCAGCGTCCACGATGAAGATCGAGGCGAAGGAACCCCCAACCGGTGGATCCTAGCGCATTGGTGGCTTATCTTCATAGGATTTTGATAGGTTTAGCATGGTTTAGCTGGTTGACTTCACAATTCATAATCACATTTATACATTTGTTGTTAAGAAGGATGGTTACAACGAGAAGGTTAACCATTTTGCCGTCCTATCTTCAAAACCATCCTGCTTGTTTGATGAACCAGCTGCCAGTGGCGATTTGCGCTGAGCGTATCCTCGTTGAAAAACGGCTAGCTTCGAAATCACCATGTGATTTTTGGAAAAGCTAGCCAGAGAAGTACTTGTATTTCTATGCCAAAAATCAATTTTCCAAAAAAAAGCTAGCTTCGAAATCCATCAAAGTACTGGATTTCCAGAGAAGCCAAAGTAAACCCTTCAGAACATACCTCCGTTTACCTTTGGGTTGTTGATGATGGGGATGGGGATTTCCAGACAGCTATCAGATTCCCACGTGGTTCCCCTCAGTGCAAACCACAGGTCTTGTAGCTTAACCGGGGGTGAACCTTCAAAGCTTCCGCCGGCATCCTTTGCCGTGCAGCATTCTGATCATAGCTGGATGGTGCTTTGACCCCAAAACTGTCAAAACTCATCAAAACTCCAAAACTATAAAGGCTGCAGAGGTGATGATTGTACTCATGATCATGATCCCCTAGTTTTGGGGGGGAAGCTATTTGCACCAATACTTTAGTCGCAAAGCACCATAAAACTAAGTGGTAGATCAATCAATTTTAATAGATCACGACCGGATAGACATGAATACAGTACTCCAAACCATACCGGAGGTGCATCGACTTCGCCAGGATTGGAAGGTCAGCTTCCTCGTGGGTATCCGCCTTGTCGATAACCCTGGATCTGGCAGTTTCACTCCTGAAGTCGCCATCCCGACAGGGACAATTTTGGTACATAAGACATGCGTAGACATGTGCAATTCATAATTGAGTGCGCGTGTGCGTGTATGAGTGCGTTGCATGCCGTGATTACTTGAGCTCTTTTTGTGGAAGAGGAAAAACACCCTACCAGTGTAGTTTGAACGTGTTGTTAAGGTTTTTTGGGTATCAAGACATGGTTGGTTGATGAACCCCACCATTTTTTTATGACTATATCATATTTGATGAACCCTGGTTGACATGGTTGGTGGTTGAACTAGCCCTAATAGTAATCATTAACAAATGGTTGGTTGATGAACTTACAATTTTCATCGGGATAGTTCAACCACCAACTTGATGCGCGGCCCTCGCCGAAGCACCGCAACGCAACGGTGCAGAACTCCTTGCTGGAGAATGGCCACGGGGGCTCGCTATATCAGCGACTTGGCTGGACAGGTGACTGGGGGAGTGGAACCAAGGGATGGGGAAGTTCGTAGTCACATGCAAATTTGTTCATTTGTATTTTCACGTGTTCATATTATGTTGCATTTTACTTTCTATGAATTTATTTTGGGGTTGGTTGATGCCTTTATTTATGTACATATGTGGGATCACCATGGTTTGTATGGGGTGTAACTTTGTTGGTTGACCTGCAATTCCATGGCTTCTGACTAGTTGGGTTCGTAGACTGATTAGAAACAGTTGTGGAGTAACCGCATCGAAGCTACCAGTCGGTACTGATGTTTGGACAAGTTTGGACAAGTGCTGGTTTGTCGAAGTTGTGAAAGGCAACTGAACAGTGACAGTTATCATCCACCAGCTTTTGTCACCTTGCTGAATGCCTGCATTGCCTCTACCGGAAGTGGGCGTCAACAGCAGTTCTCTCATCCAAAGATCCTTTTTCAATAGGAATCTAGCCACTTTCAGTCGGTGTCAGGAGATGTTTGGCGTAAGGGGGGAGGGGTTAGAATGAATCTGGCCACTGGAACCAAAATCTTTCTACGGATGACATCCCTAAAGCAACCAGACATCATAGGTTTGACTTCGGAAACCTATCATTTTTGCTCCGCCAGACCTGCGCGCATAGTCATGCATCCCGAGGCATATTGTCGTAACACATCGCATCGACAATTCACTTGATTAGAAAAAATAATGAGATTGGAATTCACAAACTGGATGGCTTATACCCACTAACTTAGGTTTTTAGTGTTTTTGGGATATGATTGATTTACCATATAACCACTAAAAATGTATCTTTAGCAAGGGATCTATAAGCCACCAAGCAAACCATGAGCATGATTAACCCAGTGAAATCCAATGGGCCTACTAGATCCATGATGATCTCTGATTGGAACCTGTGGATGTTCCCTGGATTTCCGCGGCTGCGTCACCGTGGCCCAGGAAGTATGTTGGTCCCGGGAAGGGCGTGACTTGGCGACTGCGCAGTGGTTGGAGGTTGACGACCGGGAGCTGTAAGTGCTCCACATGGCGCACCATAGATACATATACCATGTCTAAATGTGTGCGTATGTATAAACCCGATGGTCGTGTGTATTTTCGTTTTTGTGTGTGTATGCTTACATAGTAAGATTTACAGGTGGATAAATTATCACGCCGTTGATGTGTTGGTCTTGGTTTATTTGCAATAGCAACTTTGCGAATCAACAGGGCACCCTCGCAACCAAAGCATACAGAGACAGATACACGTGCCTTGGCACAAGTGTTATACAGCTCGCGCAGTCAAACTTTCACCTCGTTGGCAGCCATGGTGTGATAGCATGGCTGACCTGGAGTTGGACATGGCGTTGCCATGCGTTGCCAGGGCTTGAGAGCTCGTGGTTTCATGGTTTCCCTTTACCCAAGATAAACCAGCGCTCTGAAAGATAGAAGGCCCGCATCTCAAAATGCGATCCATCCATCCATGCCCCTGGAAGGGATCACCAATGGTGGTTCCAAGTTTGCTTGACTTTTTGGGTCGGTCGGGTGGCGAACCGTGTCCATCCCAAGGCGTATACCAAGGTGGACGACTACATTCATGTAGGACCGGGCGAGGCTGCAGTCAGCTGTGGCCTTTCCGGAGCGGGAATGAGATGGTCTCTTTGGAATGTACTCCAAGAACTCCTAGACGTGGGCTTGAACATGTGGCATAGATAACGATGATGCCAAAAATTTCAACAACAAGAACTGTAATGAATTTCTTAATTAGTGTATATAAGATGCCATGAATTGTTTAATTAGATAATGATGATGCCATGAATTGTTTAGTATAAGACCAAGAGACTTGGAGCAGAACAAGGGATACGCCACGGACAACCCTATTAGGCGCACGGTGCAGGACAGGGTCGGGGCGACTACAACTGGGAACGTGTGGGCCCTTCCTGGTGGAGGCCCTGCGAAGCTTGGTGCGCCTGGGGGTAAAGCCTGAAGGGGCACCCAAGGGAAAACATTTATTATATGTATATATATATATATATTCATATTTATTTTTATTTATAAATATCTATATATATATATATATATATATATGCACCCAGCAGCTAATTTTCCTGTGGCAGATGCTGAATATCCCTCATTTTTAGTTTTGAGATCATTTGCGTATTGGGGATGATCCAATAGCTGATCTTCAGCATCTACTCCAAGATGTTTGTTCAATGTTGACAATGTTGACGAAACAGCCAGAATCTGAGTATAGCGCTACAAGCAAGTAAGTGGAAGATCCATGATGATAAAGCACCCCCACAAATTTGATAAATCGCCCAGCTGTTGCATTTTAAACCTCCAAACATGTGCGGTTTTAGCAGCTTGGATCTTACATCACTAAGAAGGGCTATCTCAGATTGAGGAGTTCTGATCAAACATGGACAATGGTAACCAAGCAACAGAATCAACCAACCAAGGTTGACTCCGGACATGTTGTCAAGCATAGCGTTTTGCGATTTGAGCAGTATAGCTTGTTGAGCATAGCATTCAAACCTGATGCTTACCTACAAACTTGTGTGATTTGATGCGTGACTTGAAGGGGAAATGTTGTTGAGCATGACATTCAAACCTGATGCTTATCCACAAATTTGCGTGATTCGAGGGGTGAAACGTTGTCAAGCGTAGCATTCAGCATTTGAGTCATGCAACCAATGGAATTATAACAACCTTCAGAGTGGCATGGAGTGGAGGTGCAGATGCAACATGGTACATGTGCTGTGACCCCCAAACTCAGCACAGAAACTCAACTGCTGTAGATGGGCCACGCCACCGCACGGGGGTGTCCATGGAAAAATCGTAGTTTTGGAGATGGGGTGGCGAAATTCAGTTGTTTGATGTTGTCATGTTCTATGTGAATGGGCATCCCAATCACAATGCCTTCTTGAGCGCCCTTGGCCAACGAACAGGTTATGCTTGTGGGCATCTTGTGGGTGTTTCCTGCTAAGCCTCATTCTGGCAGCCATCGTCTTTTGGGCGGCCTGGCTTATCCTAGCAGCTGCTTAGAGGCTGTTGACAGGTCTTCTCCAAGCACAGCTGTTGACGATGGATGGAGACATGCATATTTTTTCCCATACTGATCTTTGGACTCTGCTTATTTTCCAGCATTAGGGCAAACCCCTGGACGCCCCGGCAAAAAATGTGCCAAAGATTCTTCCTGCTGGGACATCTTCTACCCCAAGGATGTTGCTTGATCCTCTTCAGATCAACAGCACGTATGGCTGGTAGCCAACCTTGCTAAGCTGGCTGGATAACCCGCAAAACTGACTTGCAAGTTGACCAACCCCAGCATCAACTATCATCAGCAATCATCAACAATATGGTTGACCATCTCTTTGCCATCAGGAGCAAGCATTCGCCATCATGAACAATTCTTAGCCATCATTGATTGAGCCACATGAAGCACTGGCTGGTGGTTCTAAACATGACTTTCGCCCATGCCATATGGGAGGGGGGAAGTTTCTTGATGGCTGTTCAGGATGCAACGAACAGCCATCATGGCCCAAACCAAGAGGGTACCAGATGCTGTTTCACGGTGTAGGCTTTACGGTTTTAGGCTTCAGGGTTCAGGGCTTCACATTGAGTGATCATATAGAATATATGATATGTGTCATTAAAAGTCATTAATTAAACTATTCTAAATTACCCCCCCCTCCGCAAAACCAGATAGTCAATCTCTACTGGAAAAAACGGTGAATGTTTGTTGTAGGCAACAGGGTTTTAAGCTCTAGGGTGTAGGTTGGCTGGCCAACGGGCAGAAATGCACCGCGCAAATGTCTAGGTGGCAGCGAACACGTTTTTCCTCTATGATTGGCTGGTGTGGGCATAATTTTCGTGATGGATCCCAAAAAGGTGGCGTAATCTTGTAGCCAGTATATTAACCATATTAATATATATATATATATATTAAACATCATTGATTCTTGACTAAACATTGTTTACCACTATTGGTTAACCATTACTAACCAACATTGGTATCCATTATTAATGGTTATTTACCACTTAGATAACCATTATTAACCAACCACTACTAATTTACCATTACCAACCACGACTTCAGGTTGGGCCATGTGGCACCACATCCCATGGCCGGTCATTTCGAGGTTGAGCATCCGCCTGGCAGAGGGGCTGACACAGGAGCTCGTGACTTGGTGGCGTGAGCCCGTGGTAGTTGTGGCTTTCAGGTGGTTCGTGTCATGAGTAATATGCCTATGGGTCGAGCAGTTAACCATCAATGATAGCTGGTTTAATGATGGTTAATAGTAGGGGATGACAACCAGCAACTATAGGGGATATAGCAGCTGTATATGGCTTATGGATCCAATATCAACCATCAAGAATGGTGGCTATCAGCCAACAAAACCGAAGGGAAAACTGGCTGGTTAATGATAGGGGAACCAGGGGGACTAAGGGTGAACTGACCCACTGCTACATGGTGGTTAAATAGCGAGCAATGATGACAGGCAGGAATCGTATTAGTATAGTGTCAGCCACGAACAGTCATGGTTGACATAGTGTCAGCCTAAGGTGGTTACTGGCTGGTGGTTTTAAACATGTTTTCCCTACGAATTACTAACAGCTGGTTGGTGGACTAATTTTTCATTTGGGTCGAAAGCACAAGCTAAGTGAGTTGTGGTGGTCAATAGGGGGTTATAATTGTTTTTATAGTGGGATTGTACTGATTCATATGGTAGATGATATCGTGAGCCAGGACTAGGGGATGATAGCGGTTCACACTGGGGATGGTAATCAAAAATAATGATTAATCAAGTATTAGTCAGCGGCTTGATTGACATGGTTGGGTTTACAATACTTGGGATGGTTATGGATAGTTGGTTGGCTAGTACTAGGGGCGGTTCAACCACCAACAAGGTGACTGGTAATCATAGCGCTTAGCTGGTTGGCTAGTGGTTTCCAAAGTGTTTTTGCTGCGGGGCGCCATCATGGTGGGAGAGGTAGTGCCTTCACCCTGACATGTTGCACCTGAAGCCCCGGTGTAGGGATGAGCGGGCTGGGCAATCCATATTCTTTTTGGCTGGGCCTTTGTTTGCCATAGACTACCGGCTCTTATGCTTCTTGGGGGCTGGCAGATTCAGCACAAGAACCATCGTTGGTGAGCATCGTGAGGCCTGGCCATCACAGTTGAACCATTCTTTGAAACCTTACTGTGTTTGTATTCAATGGATACTAAACTGTTATTTCGCAGTAATGATGTTAGATTTGCGCAGATAAGTGCAACAAAGTGCTGGATGATCATTGAACAGCAAGATCATAGTTGGGCAACTACTCACCCTCAACTTCCGGACATTTTGCAGCGTTGACTGGACTGGCTACCGGCAAATAGTGCTACCTGTCGGTTATACTTCGTTTCCGCAAGAAATGACTATTGGTTCATTGTTGGTTAGTTAGTTCCGTACTATGGAATTTGCTGGCCATGAAGAAACAACCATCAATCCACCAATGGCCCCTCATTACCATCAAGATCCATCAGTCCAATTCAATCCCATCAATCCAATTCAATCATACCAGTAGTACCGCACAAGGCGGTGGCGGAAGTTTCCAAGATAGGAGCACTATAGGAGTGTGCAGTTGTGGTTGCGACGATTGATTGTCCGAGGGATCCGAGAACTGAACATCACTTGGGCCTGACTTCCTACCAATGTGAGCATCGATCTGGCCACTTGACTGGCAGCCTATCTGTCTAGCCATCTTTCTATCAGTGGATCAGTTTTCTTTCTGTCTGTCTGACTGTCTATCTATCTATCTATCTGATGATCTATTCGTTTATCTATTTGCCTATGTACTTGTCTTTCTATCTACCTCACTATCTATCTCGTCATCTTTCTGTCTATGTATCTATCTATCTACCTGTCCATCTATCTATTTATCTATCTGCCTATCTATCTTTCTGTCTATCTATCTACCGGATTATTTGTCTGATCATCTATGTGTCCATCTGTCTATCTTTCTGTCTATCTACCTGACTATCTATCTACTTTTCTATCTGACTATCGTTCTCTCGTTTCGTCTCCCTATCTGTCTATCTATCGACCCATCTAGCCATCTGAATCTGGCTATCCAATTGTCTGTCTATTCCATCTATCTATTCTAGCTATTCTATCTATCTATCTATCTATCTATCTATCTATCTATCTATCCATCTATCTATCCATCTATTCATCCATCGATGCATCTATGTATCTGACTATCCATCTAGCCACCCATCGATCTGACTATCGACTTGTCGATCTATCTGGCTACCTCTTTGTCTAGCCATCTTTCGTCTATCTATTCATTTACCTTCCAAATGTGCTTCGATCATGAAGTGTTTTGCATCTAGGTGTTTGGCCACTTTTGATAATTGGACCTTGCAAAGGTGTTCCGATCATCAAGTGTTTTGCTACTTTTGACCTGCAAATGTGCTTGGCGCGCAAGCGTTGTGCACATTTTGGCCACATAAATCACGAAAAGTGACGCGAAACGCAAGTGTTTTCCTACTTTTGTCTCCTGTGTTCAAAAAGTGTCAAAACGTGCTGTGTTTTGACACATTTGCTTCAAAATGTGCTTCTCGCCCTGGCCGCGTGCACTTTTTCGGACATGCAACTTTCAAAACTTGTTAAAAACCACGAGTTTTTGCGACTTCGGACGTGAGAATGTGCTTCGCGCGCAGGCGGCGTGCCAATTTTCATGATCATATGACATCTCCGAAAAGTGGCCCGAAACGCTAGTAAAATTGCAGTTTTTATTTTGGTACAAGATTTTATCTTAAAAATTTGCTTCGCGCGCAGGCAGCGTGCCAGTTTTGAGAATCATGAGTCATCAAAAGTGCTCCGAGCATGTAGTGTTTTTACGATTTTGACTTCCAAATGTGCTTCGCGCCTAGGTTTTTTCACGATTTTGCAAGTTGCAACTTCCAAAAGTGCTCCGAAGCTGACATGTTTTTACGATTTTGACTTCCAAATGTGCTTCGCGCCTAGGTTTTTTCACGATTTTGCAAGTTGCAACTTCCAAAAGTGCTCCGAAGCTGACATGTTTTTACGATTTTGACTTCCAAATGTGCTTCGCGCCTAGGTTTTTTCACGATTTTTGCACACACCTTCCGCCACAGTGGTCTGCACCCGCCGCTTTAGCGAGGTACCCTACTGGACCCTCATGATGCACAAAACCTTGCAAAACACAGCGTTTCGCGACTTTCCTAACATTTTGGCGCACTCGCACTCTCATCTTTCTCACATCTCTTCTTTCTCACATCTGCATAGGCGATCTACCCTAGCTGAGTTGTCCATATTGTCGGAAGTTAGACTTCTAAACTTCCTTCGATCATCACATCATCCAATCCTATGGAGTTAGAAGTCATCATATCACATCATCCAACCCTATGGTTAGTTAGAACTGAAGCTGGGGCGAAGTTACATCATCAATCGCAGCATCTCCCAGCTACGCCCCAGGTTACGACTGCTTCACCTCAGCTGGAAGTCTCCCACCTCCCGGGGCGAAGATCGTCGACCTGTGGTCCGCGCCGCATCGCATTTGGTGCTGCGATAACATGGGCGTCGCCTGCGAAACCTCCAGCGCCGCGGTGAGATGTTGGGTGCGAGGGCGCTTGGGTACCAGGTCTAGCAGGTGTATGATGGACTCGCATCATCATCATCATCATCATCATCATCATCATCATCATCAGCATCATCAGCATCATCATCATCATCATCATCATCAGCAGCAGCAGCAGCATCAGCATCATCAGCATCATCATCATCATCATCATGATCATCATCATCATCATCATCATCATCATCATCATCATCATCATCATCATCATTGGCATCATCATCATCATCATCATCATCATCATCATCATCATCATCATCATCATCATCGGCATCATCGGCATCATCATCATCATCATCATCATCATCATCATCATCATCATCATCATCATCATCATCATCATCATTGTCATCAATCAGAAGTTATCAAGATGATCATCATCGTATGGTTGGTACCAGTTGGTGCTGGGTGATCATGGTTGACCATCGTTGCGTGCTTGGTGTCAACCGCCGCAACCAATGATCACCATTGGTATGCCGCTGCATGATTCAGGCCTAATTGCCAAAAGATCCAAAAGCGGGAAAACGTCACTTACGATCAGGTCTTCGGCAGCATTGACGAATGTTTGACATTTGAAAATCGCATTGTCCAAGCATTTTAGACGGTTCCGCGATGTTTCCACAGATTTTTCGGGGCTCGGTCGAGGCTCGGTCTCGACCTTTCAGGGGGTAACCATCACACCTTGCGATGCTCCATCCCTTGGTTGCGCCCATGGCATCCAAGGCACCACTCAGATGCCAACGACTTGGATCATGGTGCCGGTGCCCGACTTCAAGGAGGCGCAGCCACGCGAGCCATCCACCAGCCATGCCAAGCCTGGAAGCGAGCCACCCAACTGGTTGATGCATAGGGTCCCCCGCTTAACCCAACTGGTTTCCCACTTGGCCATGGTAGCTCCCAAAATCAATAAACCTATGGAATTTATTGAGCCAAAGTTGGGAAGAAACCGAGGAAACCGAGGAAGTCATGACGTTCTTGACGGGTCGACCGTTTTGACGGATCCACACGTCATCGCCTAAGTGCATGGCCATATGATGGCCATGACTGGGAGGGGCTTGAAGCATATGGCCAGCACCATGATAAAACTTGACAAGGATTGTTGGAGGGCGAAACCACGACTCGGCAACATGGCACCAGCATGTACCAACCATTATGAATAGTGATTAATTCATATTAATTTGAAGTTGATGATGCCATTCTTGACCATGAACCAGCATCACCATCATCACCTTCAACCATGACGTGGCGGCTTCACTCATTCAACCAGTACAGCTGCGGGTTTGCAGCGCAGGGAATGACGGTGCCGACGCTTGGCATGAAGGGGCTGCCTGGGAGGGGACGTCGAGCGGGTAGCCGCCTGGGTGCTCAGGAGATCATCCATGGCTGGACATAGGTCCACTACCAGTTGCAGTTATGACACGATGGTTGCCGGTTGTCGCTGTTGCAGTGGTGGCAGTTACAGTTCAGCGTTGGTGATAGTCATTGTGGTGGTGTCAATTGTTGTTGTCCATACCAAGTATTGGCATCCCACAAATGGCGCAATTATGCCCAAAAAAAAGTTCCTGCCTTTTGCTAGTCAGCTAGTCCACGAAAGGAAACTTCCGAATGTTCACAGATCTCCATGATCACAACTTCCATTTGGAACCTTTGGAAGATCTTTGGCATTTAAGATTTCCATTTCACAGATGGAACAACACAACTTCCATGATCTGTGTTGTTTGGATGATGATGATGATGATGATGATGATGATGATGATGATGATGATGATGATGCCAAACAACTTCCAACACAACTTCCATGATGATGCCAAACAACCACCATATGTCCTTTTGCCGTGGTTGTTTGGCATGGCCTGGGCGACCAAGTTTCTGGCCAGGTCCTGGGGCCAGGTTGGGCGGCTCTCCTTGAAGCGCCCCCTTTGCAGTGACAGAAGTGGCTACCGAAACAGCTTATAAGTATGGATATTGTTGGATGTTTTTGGAAATTTTTGGCAATTGTGGATATTTGTGGAATTTATGGATATTTGTGGATATTTATGGATATTTTTGAATATTTATGGCACATATCACTGCCACCATAGATCACATTTGACGAACTAGTTGTTGGTCATGGTTCTGACTCGCATTGTTGCCCAGACACACCATCATTCACCGGATTTTTTACCGTTCTTATCCAGTCTTCGCCATGCCACACCATTCTAAACCTTTATTTGCCATTCTTAAGAATTCCTAACCTTTATTTACCATTCTTAACTTTTTATTTGCCATGCAAACGCCTTATCCAGGGAAATGTTTGTCATTCTCAGCGTTTGCTAAAGGCAGGGCCAACCCTCTGAGATGCCCTGGCAAAAAAAAACGCCTTATCCATTCGCTATGCTTCATTCGTCATTCTGACTCCTCGTTGTTTGCGATCGGTGGTTGTTGCCAGCCTTGACACCGAGGACAGTGGCTGGTGCGCCAGCGGGCGTTGTACCCTTTGCACCATGGCACTGGCGCGAAATCGCAGGGAGAGAGATGGTTTGATGAGTGGTTTTGGGTGGTAATATGTAGTAAAGTGTAGAAAAATGTAGAAAAATGTAGAAAATGACAATGGTTGATCATGATTGCTCCCAAGTAATGACGGTGGTCAATGATTTTGATCAGCGTATATGATTTTGATCATTGTTCATGATGGTCAGGATGCTGATCATCAACTATAGTCGCCCAGCAAGCTCCTCATGTTCAACCATGGTTGGCAACCCAGCTTCGATGCCTAAAAACCCCGGGTTTTGCTACCACATAGAGTTGCGGGTTCCCCACCAGCTTCAACAGGTAAAACCATACAACACATGGTTGGTAACTTCCTTATCGAGCTGTAGCAGTATCGGCCCAGGATACTGATGACGGTCATGGTTAGCTATGGCATCCTGGCATGTCGGCGACGGTTTTAAGCCATGATCCAAGGATAAGTTTCATAGAGGCGCCCCAGATGACACTGTCATGGTTCATCCCCCAGTGGTTCCCCCAGCTGTTGGTGAACTTGCGCTAGAACTGCCGGGCAATTGGCTAGATGGATTATAAGCCAACTTATGACTACTTACTAAAGATTGGATCTGTGAAAAATTATATACCTCAATTGTTACCACCCCTGGTCTTCGACCCGGAATGAGTGGTTGCCAGATTACCAACCGGAAAGGCTCTCGAATCTTGAGCCAGGACTGTCTTTGCATGTTTTTCGACCCTGCACGAGGTACCCTCAGAAGCAGCGCAATGGAAAAAAATGGCCACCGACCCAGCCCCATGATCACTATATTCCATTATATACCTCTACAACCATTGTTACTACCCATGATCACAGCCCCATGAAACACCACCCACACGCAGCTGCAAAGGCCATGACCTTCCACTGCCATGTGGGCGTGCCAAAGGGCTGGTCGCTGCCTGGCGCGAACGCGATGGCACGGTAGTGAGCTGATGGGTAGCGTCAGCCATTGGTCAAGGTGGTCCTATTGGGGCCCCTGGGGGGCAGAAATGGTATAGGACTTACAGGGTGAACCCCCGAATTTGGGTCGCTTTCTGGTGACCTTCTACCATCAGCCAAGCCAGTGCTAAGCCATGATCAGGACTTGCGGCTATTGATAGCTTCTCAACCAAAACTTTGCTAGCTAGAGGTGTTTAAACATTTCTTTTCCCTGGTAATCGTTAACAAATAGTTGACCAATGTTTTTCATAGAGGTGTGCTCGCCTTTGCTCCTGGCAGTCTCACGCGAGATGGGATGGAGAGAGAGAGAGAGAGAGAGCGAGAGGGAGAGCGAGAGGGAGAGAAGAGTCAACCCATGGTTATTGACCAAAATCCACATTTGCAACCCATAGTTGCAAAACCACTATACTTGTTGACCAGTTGTAATTGGTATATTCCTATTATTGTTACATGTTTTAACCAGTCACCAACCAAGCTTGCAAAACCATGGGTGGTTCACCATTGGTTAACCAACCCAATGACGATGACTCAGGCAGGAGCAGCAGGACTTCTGCTGCAAACACGTCAACATCGGCTGCCCGATGTCCGTCCCGCCGGAACCCGACTGCGAAACTCGGTTGGTGATTCATGCGCTGCGCAGTGGGGCTGACCAACTTGATTGCAATTCATAGATGTTTTTTTCATGGTGAAATGTTGACATGATGGCAAGGAATAATCCACCGGTAGTAGATGTTTTTTTTCCTGCTGGGAATGGCCATTTGCCAGCCAGCTACGTTGGGTTTGTTTGTTGCCCACTGTTTGGTTTAGTATGGAAGTGGGATCAGTTTATTAATACACTTTAGTTTTATTATTTGTTGCTACTTTGGATTCGTTTGTTGCCCAACATCCTGTCTCCATGTTGGTCAATGGCAGGATGTTCATTACACCTTTCTTCTCATCAGTCACAGGTGTTGCTTCAGACTTTCCTAGTGCCGGCAAGCTCCCGATGATCTTGTGCCAGTCATCACCAACGTGTCATCCAGACGAGTGATGAATATTCCATGATCCATTGTTGTTGATGATGCTGACCTTCTATCCCCAGAAACGAATCGAAAATTGATATTTTTATTGTAGTCATCTGGTACCAATGAAAATGCATAACAGATAGTAGATAATTAGTGCCTTATCATTTCGATTTCATTGGTCAGTGTTCTGGTGGCTTATGATCGTACTTACAAGGCCTATGGCCTTGGGAAAGTCTGGGAGCTGCTACCACCAGTGCTGGTAGCGGGCAGCTTTGCCGTGGCTCCGATGCGTCAGCTGGATCAAACATGAGGACGGCCAGCACTGGGCATGATCAAATTCACCCGCCGAAAATGGGAAATGGCCAACCAGGGTTTGCTAACGGCTCATATGGTGGTTTCTCGAAATAGGGAACCCCCAAAATGGTTGGTTTATTACTATAAATGACTATTAATGGATGAGTTAGGGGTACCCCTATTTTGAGAAACCACCATATGATCAATGATGGTGAATGCTGGTTGTTCTCGCTAAGAATGATAGGTACTAGTAGCTCTGTATCAGTGTAGGTGGAGAATGAAAGCAGCACAGCCAGTGTTGAGACCAAAGCTTCTTGCTGACACCAACAGTCTCGATTCCAATGCGTGGCCAACGGGCAGACTTATGACTTCGATGCAGACAAACCTGCCCTTCACAGCATACAAACACTGTTCCTCATTACCCGCGCCTCAGTGTTGATGCTGAGTTCAAAGCTTCCCAAAAAGATATTCCTGACATCTGACATTATCCGAGCTTGTTTGGTGGATCGTTTGCAAATTCCCTAGGCCAAAAACAATTGATGAACATTTGTTTTAGTTGGCTTTGCGATATACACGTTGATGGTTAATAGCGGCCAATTTCTAACGAACATCAATGCACATACTCGGCCGTGATTAGCCATTTATCAGCAGCACCAACGATGCACAGTGCCATAACCATCCAGGGGTTTCTCAGGCGGGAGGATGCCCAGCTCAACGAGGAGGTCGGGGCCCTGACGCCGTCCGCAGCAGCGGAGGTGCATCACCAGTGTGGTCACACCGTGGTGGCAGGGCCTGGAAACCACGTGATAAAGGCTATGTGCCAAGGGGATCCAGGGGGTATATGTGCAGGTGATGGAGGCTATTTGCCAAGGGTTACATGCCAGTTGTAACGGCTACTTGGCTTCTAGAGCTCGGGTAGCGGATTGCCCAGCCACGTCCCTGGCGGAAGTTACCCATTGAGAAATATAAAGCGATTGAACGGTGTTCAAGCCACCATGCAAAATCCCGAGAATCCAGTAATGTCAAGTCTTCCCTGTGTCTTTCATATATCCATATTGACATCAAGTACCTGCAATTAGGTGATGATGATGAGGTAATGATACCTAATCCCAGGTACTTGACGTAAATTCCAGGTAGCATTTATCAAGCTGAGATACAAGCGGTCTCCAGCAGGGTGGCTCCCCTACCTTAGAGAGTTGCCATGGGTTCCAGGTACCATGGACTGTTCTTGAAATATACATGACCATCCCTCAACATCACTAGCTAAAGCTATATAACCATCAGTAGCCATCCTTAATTAACCACCATCAACCACAGACCACTGTGAATGTTGACAGTGTTTTACCGTGATCGTTCGCCATAATTTCATGGTTTGAATGGCCAAGAGTGTTCATCAGCTACTGGTTATAAAGCACCGTTCTTGATCACGAAGCACCATCATTTTTGATCATTCAGCAGGGTTGCTCAGTTCCAATTGTTTGTGAATGATCAATATTAAGAGTCAGATGCGGACCATCGCTAGTTCCAAGTGTTGTTCACCATTGTTGATTGATATCACCGTCAGTTCACACATTGGCTGTAATTTTATCACCGCCACTAGTTCGAAGCGTAATTACACAAGATATACTTAATCACCCAAGATAATAGTGGCTATTAACTATACATAAAGTCCAAGATGATATTGGTTATTAAAGCTAAATTGCTTATCAGTTCCCTATTCATAGTTAACAAGTTCCAATGGTTATTTAAAACTAGTTCCAATGATAACCTATTGAGAACTATTCCCAATCTCGCCGGCCTAGATGGCCGACGGCTCACATAGGTAGCTTTTTACAGGCATTTCTCGAACTATAAGATTGCTTAAACCCAATTCCAGCAGTAGTTCCAAGTTTTTGTGAAGCAACCCATGGGTTTTAACAACATAGGGGTTAATCATGATTAATAACAAACATAGGGGTTAATCATGGTTAATAGTAAACCTATGGTTAAACCCATGGTTAATAATGGTTAGTAGTAAACAACCACAGGGGTTAATTTCGCAATTCTTGGGCCCGGGTCCCAGGTCATGGCCAAGCCTTTGCACTGGATGCGTTTCTCCGTCTCCCGCAGTTGGTGGCGCCGCTTCGACTAAGCTGGTTGAGATGCTGCTGAGCATGGCGGCTGATGGTTAAGATCGTGGGTGACCTGTGGTTCAGAATAGTCATGATCAATGCCATTCCTGGATAAAGAGACCCCTATGTGATGAATACGGTGTATCCCCCAAAAGCCTTGATTATCTCGGATCATAACCCATCATTAATGAGGTTAATCGAAATCAATTGGTGGTTGAGTATGGTTCCCGTGGATTTCCTTACAACCTTGGTGGGCTCACACTGCCAAACAGAGTTGGCTGTGGGTCAGTTCACCCGGCTAGTCCCCCTGGTTCCCCATCATTAACAAGGCTGTTTCCCTATGAAATTACTGGGTTATTATCCCCTGTTAAGTTGATTGATCAATATTGACCCACAGCCAGTTCATGGCGGCCCCAAACCGCTGGGGCTTGGACATCCTGAGGCGCAGCGCGTGCCCTGGTGCTGCGCGCCCATGGCACCTTGCCTGCGGATGCCCTGGAGCTCTTGGACACCGAGGTACGATTGAGAACCAACGACGCGCCTCGGACGGCGGGGGGGTGGGGATGGGTGGATGTGGATGGTCAGTGGTTGGTTATGACTGGGTCCAAGTGGTTAGAACCAGATGTTTATAATACAACCAGCTGTTTATTAGTTGATCTTGCCAGTTAGTTTTGAATGGTTTGATGCTATAAGCAACCGATGACTAGGAATATAACCAGTGAGAACCGGTTGGAACTTATATGTATATATATACATATAATAGTTGGAACCAGTTAGAACCAGCTGCTTATCATCACATTGACTAGCTACAACTGGTCCCAACTGCTTAGCCAGTAAGTGCTTGTAACTGGCTGCAACTGGTTATAACTTTTGGTGAAAGGTTATAGCTGGTTAGAATCGGTGGCAATGATTGTGATGGTTACTGCTAAGGATCGGTCTTTGATGCGCTTGGTACAAATGCCTACCCTTCCAGTTACCTTTATGGTGGGTAACTAACCCGAAAAACCAATGGTAGAAACCAGCTGGTTACCTACTAGAAAGGTAACTGGAAGGGTAGGGAATGCTTAATCAATCACACTAATTGCCAATTTATGGCGGGCCGGGTCGTGCCTGCAAATGGTCAGGGATGCTTGTTGCCGGGCCAGCACAGATGGTCCACATTCATCTCGGTCAGGGACATCAGCTAGTGATTTGTTCTTTGATGCTGGGTGCATTCGAAGTTCGCATCAACTCAGCCCATGGGGAACCTAAAGCTGATGACCTATTTGGCACAGCAAACGTCAGTGTCCAACGAGGCGAAGTGCATGTTGGATCATGTCGGCCCTTTCTATCCCCATCAATATCCATTAGTTAATGATTATTGACGGAGGCTCGGCTGACACATGGTTGTTCTCTTCCCAGTATGAGGTCCACAATAACAAACAACATCAAACCGCACTTCGTTGAATCAACCCTGCCCCGGGATTCCATCATGAAACCATCAGTTGATCCCTTTTTAGCAGACTAAAGTCGTTTATTTTGTAAGGTTTGATACGGTAAAACCCTCAAAGCAATGGCTCTTGTAGCCCAAGGGACTATCAGCAAACGACGGACAAATCCGCAGGAGATTCACGAATCTTCCTTACGGTTGATTATCGTTGGTGAGGGAAATCATACTCGACCATGTTTACGCCAGTACAACTACCATTTTTTACATGGGCAAGTAGCATTAATTGTTAGTCGCCGTCGTTAATATTGACCATCAGTGCAGTAGCTATGGCTAACATTGCTGACTATGTTCTTCAGCCACCATCATTCACGAATACTGACCAGTGTTAGCCGCTACAGACCAGCCATCAGCAATCATTTGCCATTGTTTCCCGTGGCTATGAACTAATCAACATCTGGAGAGAGAGAGAGAGAAACTTGATCTCCCATTATTCGTGAACTAATCATTCTTAATCATTGCCAGTCACTACGCGCCATGACCATTACCCAGGCTAAGCCCGAAATATCAACGCGTACGATATGTATCGATATGTTGAACCATCATGGGGATTGGCTACTAAACATCATTAATTAAGCATGACTATCCTTCATGAGTAAGCCATGATCAACCATTGTGAACCATCATTGGCCATGACACACCATTTCATACCATTCCTTTACCACTAACCTGCTGCTAATTAACCATTGAACCCGGCTTGCTTATCACTAATCATCCTGCTTAATCATCATTAGCAACTCCTAGCCATGAACTATCGTCAATCACCAGCCACGATCAACCATCATTGGCCAGGCAGTTTGCCACCACTAGTGATCACTCAGGAAACATCTTTCCGCATCATGAGTAGCTACTACAGCTACCATCATCTTCGGTCACTCTTAAGCGTCATCTTCTACCCAAGTAGATTCCTATAGTATGGCTGCTTTGGCTATTGACCATCATGACTAGCCATTTCTTGACCACCACCATTAACCACCACTAACCACCAACAAACCACCACAAACCACCACCAACCACCACTAGCCATCACCATCAACCACCCTTCACAACCACCTTCATCCATCATGTCCCCTGGTTTCACCAAGGTTTCATCACCAATTCCTCCTGCCCAGGTGAAGTTAGAGGCGGACCGACTCATGGCCTTCGTAGAGGAAAGCTCTCGGGAGCAGCGGCACGGCCTGGACGAGGTGCCGGCAGCGGTGAGGTGTGGCAACCTGGGGGGGCTGTTACCCTGGCAGTGGTTGCGATCTACGGTGATCCGGGTGACCCTTGATATAAGGCCTTGGGATTGGGTGATTCCCTTGATATAAGGCCTTGGTGTTGGGTGATTCCCTTGATATAAGGCCTTGGTGTTGGGTGATTCCCTTGATGTAAGGCCTTGGTATTGGATGATTATTCAGCTAGAAGTGCATAGCTAAGGATCAAATATTGAAGGTTGACCAAGGCAGCTGCTACAGCCCATATTACAGAAACAATAGCTATGAGGTATCACCGTCCAGGAAATAGAGGGAAATGAAGCAATCGAAACTCCGATAGCTGATGCTGTTCAGCATCAACTGATGAGATTTAGATCCACCAACTAAATCTGCCAAAATGTGGATCTACGTGCCAGTTGCCCTCCAGAAATCCCCAGAAATCTCCAGAATCCTATCCATAAAAAACCCATCTCCAGAATCCTATCCATAAAAAACCCAGATCGCCTCCCAAGGTGCCATGTGCCCTGCAGTGGGCGCAGAATTCCAGCACCATTTTCCTGGGCGTCAAATACGCCAGCCGCTGGTCAGCCCCGGGAGCCATTGAAGTGGCGGACCTGGAGGTGAACATGACCGAACCTGGGCCGCTGCAACGGGGGTTCGGTGACATGGAGGTAGGGGTTGGGTGTAAGGTGGTAATGTAGATGTTAATGTTAATATAATGGCAATATAGTTTAATCAACTATAAGGTGGTAATATGAGATGTTAATAGTTGATTAATTGATGGTTGATTGTTAACTTATAGTGGTCAACTGGTTATAGTGGTTGATTACAAGCATTGATGGTGGTTAATCAATGGTAAATACTAGGCCAAATGACCAACAACAGTGGTTGATGATGGTTGGCAATGGGAGATCCGTATTAGTAAACTCGCCCCAGTCTGCCTGAAATTGCTGGTGTTCTCGTTTGTGGGAGGTTTATTTCTGGATTTTAGATGGATTTAACATTGCATCATCCATAGCAAACTCGGATGCATTGAAGGGACAGTAACAGCTGTTCATTTAAGCACGCAGCTGTTCACCTGAGGGGTTGTTTGTTTAAAGTGCCACTAGTAGGTGATGTGGCTAGCACTATAGAAGCAGGCACTGTTCAGTAGGGAAACCACCCAGCCAATACAAGCCTATAGACAGTGCTGAACAGTACCCAGCACCCAGCTACATCAGCATCACGAAACTAAGACAGGTTCAGTAGGGAAACCACCCAGCCATTTGCTACACCTTCAATTTCACAAGCGCACATGCAATACCAAAAGCCTTCAAATAGCATTCACAGATAGCAATGGATAGTACCCCTAGAAGTCGGGATGTCCAACCTGGTTTATGATTGAATCAAATGGGCATTGTAACTTGTTCGCTACCTAAACACGGTTGAGACCCGTAAAAACATCCAAGGGTGCTGTTGGAAAGAGGCAAGCATGACCTGGGAGCGGGAGATGGTGACGTTTTGAAGATGCTGGAGCGTTCGATCCAAACCATGGGTGCATCCTGCAGCTGATTGCTTGGAAGTTGCGAAATATGGGGATTTCTCAGAATTGGGCCCATTGGGCACCCAAAAATGGTTGGCTTTTTACTGAAAATGATTATAGAATGTTAGATAACTGTTAAGGAGCCATATGTTCCACTTTGCCTGAAGGGGCTTCCAAATATCGTGGACCCTTTGCACAAGTAATACTAGCCATGCAAGTGGCCGCGCGCGCTCACTAGATGGTTTGTTCAGTGCCAACCTGTGAGACTGAGATACCTGATTTTTTTGATGTGGATAGCGGTGAGCAATGATATGAATGTAATGTGTCAGCATTCTTTGATGTTGAAGCTGGCGTTCAGCCGCAAAGTCTAAGTAACAATGTGTGAGCTAGAACGCATCAGTGGCACTTACAGTCTGATGTCACCTTTGCGACTGGTTTCCCTTGGGAAATGCGCAGGAACGCTTCTCATCCAACTTGTTGAGCCACGATTTAGGGCTGGATCAGGATTATCGTCACTTGTCAAACAGCCTTCCTTTTTCAGATCTAATTGCCTAGTCTTAAATCTGATACTCATGAGACTCTAATCAAGATTTTGGCCGTTGGCCTTCCCTTAAATCTGGATCCAAGTCTTATGATTTGAGTCCCTCGACTCTTAGACATCCAGCTCTTGATCGCACATCCAAGGAACGAAACTTTTCCCTTGCGGCGTTTGGTCATCATTCCTCCATCCGTAAAAGCTACCTGGTGGCAGCCAGGGCCTTGCTGCCTGGTTAATTGGTAGACTTATGCTTATGCATGGTGGTCAAACCACCATTTAAAATGCTTAATAACGGTTGGAGAGTACATGTTGGTTGATGAAAACCATTAATCTAGACTAATGGTTGATACGAATTTGGATTATTTTGTGAACACTAGGAGTAATGTCAACCAAGATTTGTTATCAACCATTAATTGAACCCAATTCGTAATTATCAACCATTATTCGATTTGTTACTAATTGGGTTAAACCCTCACTAAGGGACAACGCTCGTTGGCACCTTTGGAGATGTGCGAGGATGGTTGCCTGCGCCATCCATTTGCTCAGGCGGTTCATATCATTTCAGGCTGCCCCTTGGTAAACCAACCTGAGAATTCAAAATCACCACCGTCTACAGTGGAAACCCTGGGAAACCAGCTACAAATGGCGGATTTTTCCATTGCTGTGTTGGATCACCCTGGTGGGAAGCACATCTTTTGAAGCGAGCCATTGGCTTTTGGGAAACAATGGTTCTGAGAAACGTTTGCTGGGAAAAGCTCCAGGAAACCCCTACGGTTGGTGTTTGAAACCAGGCTTCAGGGACGGATCCATGTGGTACCCTTGGGATGCCCTTGATGCCCCCAGGAGATCAGAGATCACTGGGAGATCCAGTGTGGACCTATGGTGCTAGGCCTTTTCCAGACACCAAGAGAGTCGTTGTTTGTTGTGAAATGCTTAAGCACTATTGTTGGTTATCATTCCATAGAATCAACCATCATGATCAGACCTTGGAGAAACCACCTGGTGTTTCATCAAGTCCAAGGGCCACGGCTTATCCATAAATCAGTGGGTTCAAGCAGATTTGAAGCTTGAAATCAGACAGGGGCATGTGCCAAAATAATGATACCCTCAAAACCACCTAGTAAAATGATCATTTTTGGTGGGTGACACCCATACACAGGTAGATACCCCTACAGCAAAAATCTGGTTGGTCATCCTTTGGTATTACCAAATAATATGTTACCTGATTTTGGCACACAGACAGATCTCAGGATACGTGGTGGATTTGCCTCTCTTTGCTGCCATTGAACCTCGGCTGGTGTTGACCCAGAAGATCCTGGTGGCTAGCGGGACCCCAAAGAAAAGTACCAATGAAAATGAACACATGGTGAGCTAATTTACTTGTTTGGTGAAAGGTAGTATTAATTTGTTATGATGCTTATGGGACTAGTTCTATTTGTTATTCCGTTATTTGTTGCACATCACCCAGTTGCCACATCACCAACTTAGCGCTCACCAGCTATGGTCTTGGCCAGTGGTTGATGGGTTATGTCACTAATCAACCATGAACGAATTAGTTCATATGAGTTATCACTACTTTATCAAAGCACCATTAGAAGGGCTATAAACCAACTATGAAGTGTGTTGTGAACCAGTCGGTTATTGCGACCTGGTATCAATCATAAACATTATTGATGATGAAGTCGTTTACTTGGCTTAATCTCCTAAATAGATATCGCTGATGAGTATCACCTCCTTGTTTTGAACCAACTCCTTTCGCTTCCAAATGAACTGCTACCGGACCACGGCACCCTTCAACTGACCATCAACCAAGAGAAACGGCTCTAGAATTGCTGTTTGCTTGGAAATTATGTGGTAAGATGTTAGAAAATAGCAACAAAAAGCTAAAATAGCAATATATAATTGTTTCCCTCCGGGGCGGACGTTCGCCCAAGAGGGACTATGGAGGGACATGTGCGGTATACGTGGACGCCATCATGCCAAGCACACCACCTCCCAGCCCCTTCTCCCGCCCGAGGCCCCTGCGAGCGGCTCCCACCCGCCCCTGAAGGGCCCGTAGGGCCCGAAGGGGGCGGGTGGGAGCCGCTCGCAGGGGCCTCGGGGCGCCGCTGCGTCACTCCTCGGTCAAGCTCTCGCCGCGCAACCATGAATGGTGGACTGGGTCAAAAGCCATGCTAGGAGGCAGTTTCCTCTTCTCAGAAAGCTTGCCCATGGCAGAACATGGTCCGGTCTTGGAACATTGCTTGGCACTGCAGTGAAAATGCCATGCGACAAACCTTTCGGCACCGCGGGAAAGACTGGAAAATTGTGCCCATATGCAGGTAAAATGACAATTTCTCCATCAATCACAACCACAATGATAGAATTTTCAAAACATCCATACATGCATTTCCCAATGTAATACCGTTGATTCCGGGCAAACGTCAGCCCCCTAGCGAATTGTTTTTTCCATCAATCTTGGAAAAGATCCTTGGCAATTTGGTGTCTAAGTGTCGCGTTTTTCCATTATGTTGAGCAGTGTCTAAGTGTTGGATTTTTTTTGATCGAAAAAAATTCAGTGTCTAAGTGTTTGGCCGCAAGTGTAAGGAAATTGATTAGGCTACAGTACGTATGCCATTAAGCAATCATTGTTGGTTGTGTACCATCAGTCACCATCACTCATGAAGGAAATTATTTAAACCCACCATCAATCAAACATTCTTAAGTTCTTTTGCTCACCAACCGTTACTTTTGACAATTCGTAATCATTGCTGCCATCAACTAACGACCAATTAACCATCAGAATGACAACGACCAATCATCATCAATCATCATCAACCATCATCAGCCATTGCTATTGTCCCTAACCATTGCAAACCAACCACTACCATCATTCACCAACAGTAACCATCTCAAGCACCATTACCCATCATCATCAACCATTACCACTAACCATGAGCAGGTTAGCCATCCTGATCCCCATCACTAGTACCATTAATCATCATCAACCACCAACCATTACCAACCATATTGCTATCATCCATCATTACTAGTCATTAACCATCATCAACCATCAACCATTACGAACCATTGCTAACATCAACCATCCATTACTAACATCAACCACCACCAACCCTCATCAACCATCAACCATTACTAACCATCCTTAACCATCGGTAACCACTGCTGTAAGCATTGCTGGTGCCACCGTCCAAGCCACGCCTGGTGGCATTGAGGTCCCTGACGGCAGCAGTTGGTCCAGTGCTTCGGTGGGTCGCGCCACGGCCACCTTGCAGAAGCTCACGCCGGAGGGGAAGGGCTCGCCCCATGGCGAGGGGTGGGTTAGGTCACGTGGTGGTTGGAGGTGAGTTCAGGGAGGGTGAAATGGATGGCTAGTGGTTAATGATGGTGATTTTCAGCATTTTTCGTTGGATGGTTGTAACTAGTGATTGGTCGAATTGATGGTGATTTTGTTTGATTTTTGAGATTGCTTATGGTGAAAGATGGTTCGATGAATGGTGCTTTATGGGTAGATGGTGCTGATGGTTGATTGATGGTTGATTGATGGTTGATGAGGGTTAGTTGGTAAATTGACGGTTTGTGAAGGTTGGGAAGGGTTGGTTCATGATGATCAATGATAGGGGCAATCTACAGTGGTGAAGTGACCATGATTAGTGATAACTAAGGATACTAAGGATGGTTGGTACTGGTTGATTGTAGTTACATAGTGGTTCAAGAGATGGCTGATGTGGGTTGTTTCTGAAAGATGACGATGAAAGAGCTTTGCCATTTTTGGCAACTGACAAAGTTCATGGGTAGCGGTGATGACGGTAGAGTTATTGAGCCATTCCTGTCTAACAACCATTTGTTCTTGGTAGTTACAAGTACGATGATGATCACCGTACCCCTCGCGGCTCAGTTGTTACAGGTGGTTGCCACTATCATGATGATGATCTTGATATTCTTGCGACAACAACAATCTACAATTTGGCATTTGTTCAAGAAAACGATCATCACGAACATCATGATACACTCGGGTACATAAAGCTGGAAGCTAAAAGATCACCAGCTTCTACAGGCAAATCACTATAAATGGTACAGTATATATTCCACTTCCAGATCCTTGCATGGCATCTTCGATCCTTACCGGTGGGAAACCGGCAAGCAGATCCTAACCCCAGCACCACCATCCGATATGCCACGTCCCAGACGCTGTGGTGGTGAGTGCCACTGGTGGATACGCAGTTTGTCGACGACCCCCTATGGTGGATGTAGTTGTGTGTAAGAGATGGCTACTAATGGTACTGGCTAAGAATAGGGGAGAACAACTAACAACTAACATTTATATAACAGTAACTAGCAACAACAAAAACAACGACGACGACAACGACAACGACAATAACAATGACAGCAACAACAAGAAGAAGAAAAAGAAGAAGAAGAAGAAGAAGAACAACAACAACAAGAATAAGAACAACAAGAGCAAGGACAACAACAACAACAACAACATCATCATCAACAACAACAACAACAACAACAACAACGGTAGGTCCATGATCCATATTTGTGAAAAACCACCGATATTTGATATTTGATGGTAGATTGCCAGTTTTTCAGCTGGTCCACGTAACTGTCCGCGTACTGGTGATTTACTAACATCCTAGTTGTGAAATGTTATGAACGTCCTTAACAGTTTTCAAACGCTGTTCACAACAGAGTTTCGACTCCTGAGGTCACCTCTGAAATTGCTGGTGGTTGTATATGATCCATGGCGATTGGCCAAGGAGCTTGGTAAGAACAACATAAACGGTGCACCCACGAAACTGGCCAACTTTCTTCAAATCATCGTTGTGGATGAATGGTACCACCGTGCCCACTGGTAATTTTCTAAACGTGGTATATTTGAACCATTTTTGGGGTACCCAAATTACTGGCAGGCGCGAGAATACCAAGTAGGCGGTAATCCTTTTTACCTTCTACATCATTATTACATCTTTATACCTATGATTAAGGGGTAATCCGGTAATCCCATACAAATTCACCCGGACCACCACTCGCCCTGTCGCTTGGTGCTACTGGCGCCTAGCGCTCCAGGAGAAGTGGCCGAAGCTCACAGGTGCCAAGAGCAAACATCCGGTGACCACCTGGCTGGACATGGAGCCGCGGCGGAACTGCTGGGGCTAAGCTGGTGACCGGCTGGTTGGGAGGAGCGGTGTCAGGAGCCGTTGGGGTATCCCGTGTCCTGGGGCCAGGTAGATGGTGGTTTTGTTTATGGTTGATAGTGGTTGGCTGGTAGTTCATGATGGTCATGGTGATGGTGACTTGGTGCTTGCTGATTGGTTATATACTTGATGGTTGGCTGATGGCTGAAGGTTTGTTGCTAGTGATTAGCCTCGGGTCATCACTTTTCGCCATTCTGAATGAACCATCGGATTCAGTGACATTGAGCTTGCGAGAGGGTGATGGCTTCAGTTGCAGGCGGTAGCCCTGCAAGAGGGAAAGAACTGAGACCTGTGTCCCTTGTGCCAAGAACAGCTGCTGTGGATTCAGCTTATCATGCACACAGTGCAGTTTTCCCTCCTCACCCTGACTTGTTTGTCAGGAGCTCCATCAATCTCGCCCCTCGATACCCACCTGATTCTAATCAGTGACATGCTACTGTGATGAAGTCTGTTTGGGCAGTACTCGTGTTTTCTTTGCAACCGTCCATAAATGGCACATGATGGCACCCAACCGTCATTCTCCGTGATTAACCAACCATCAGAAACCATCAATATAAAACGACAATTAATAGCCAACTGACAAAACTATCATTGATCATGACGAACCAACCACCTTTGTTCTTTTTCTGGACTGTCATTCCTTTGGATCAGTCGTCGCTTGTAAGCACCACAGTGCCATGTTTGTTCGATCACTGGAGGGCAGTTCCGTCACAGAAACAGCCCCACAAGAGGGATATCAACCACCAGCCCCTGAGAAATCGAAAGTGAGAAAGCTGCATGACTGCAAATGGTTGTTTACAAATGGCAATCCATGAGGTTGATCAACCATCAATGATTGTGATTAACAAGCGCGGCTAATGCAACCATCACTGATTGAAGAAGATTCGCAGCTCAGGAAGAGCGCTGGTCGGATGAGCTGAGACGTTTCGCCAGCGACAGTCGGGAGAAGGGTAGCAAGGCAGGATCGATTTTACATCGAAGGTCAGAACTTGCTGACCGAAGTGCCTGAACTGGAGTACCGCCCAAGGCTTCATGGCCCCAACCCCCGACCTCCCTGGGAGTCTCTGGGAGTACCCCGCCAATGATGCCGCCCAAGACCGTTAGCGGAAACGTCACGCAGGCCCACATCGCGAACATCAGCAATCTCAGATGCCAGTTGGGTCAGTTGGACAGTTTTCAAGGTTCAAACCTGGAGGTTGCCAAGCTAATTTCTTATTAAGAGATGAGGGAAACTCGGATATCTATGGCTCAATCTTGCCAAACTCTGGCATATCGCATGGTTCTTGCTCGAAATTGGGGAACTGTCAAGTCATGAACACACACACACACACACACGTACATACCTAGGGACACGTTGTAATGGGCACAATGTGTAGCTATCACTGGTGGGCTGCACTGCAGATAGTTTGCCGCGCCAGGCCGCAAGCAGCCCTGCTCCCCCAGATGGAGATAAAGCGCCTCCCAAGGGGCAACGCATCCAGATCGGCTGGCAGAAGAAGTTTCAGAGACAATGGAAGAAGCTGCCCAAGCCTGTGCGCAAAGGTGCCAAAGCTTGGGTTTTTTCTCGGAAATGTTTGGGGAAGACCTTCCTTCATCCCAAAATGCTCAGTTTATCGTTTTATTGTAGGGAAGCCACATCCATGCACTCACTTGGCAATAGGGGAAGCATTCTTGATGAGTGTTCATTGCTGAGGCAACCCACATGCCAATTGCGTAGCCGCCCTGTGCCAGCTAGAAGAACCGCACCAAATGAGAGCGAGATATAGAAGGTGAAGTGGTTTACAACCTGTAGCTACAGTGGCCATCCTAATCAGAGCTGGTGTATGGAGCCTTGCAATCCCTTGCCAGTCACTGCAAGCACCCCCCATAGTGGATTCCAAGCGACGAGATTTGCTATCCGGATAGGTCTAGTTGTTGCCCGTTTCATCTTAAAGGGAAGGGGTTAGAAAGGATGCAAGATCTATCAACCAGAAGAATTGTTTGGGTGATGCTTTCCAAATCCATGCACGCCTGTGGCGATCATTGGAGGGTGGACCTTGCAACAACTGTCCATATATATCGATACATATCCATACTATCCGCTTGGTCGTTGGAGACTTGATCGAGTGCGAAGCTAGCTACCCCTTGCGTGTTGTGGGGGGTCATAGACACAACCAAGCAGCAAAATGGGTCAAGCAACGAAGAAGGCATGCAGAAACTGTAATCCACCAACCAACCGTGGCTTGACATGACTGCCTGGGCCAGTCAGGAGTGTCATCATCCAGTTTAACGCAACATTCAAGACACAGCAAGCAAAGCAAGGTGGAAATGTCCATACACCTCAAGACTGGCAGTTCACCACACAAGTGATACAGAGAATGATGATGATGGCGATGATGGTGACGGTGATGATGGTGATGATGATGGTGATGCTTGTTTTAATTTTCAGCGGTGCTAACAAACGGTTGCTTGGTGGACAAACATATTTTTCCCAGGGGTGGTTCAACCACCAACCAGTAGCATCATCATTAATTATTAACCATGAGCTAACCATAAGTAATAGCAACTGAGCCGCGAACTCATCACGAACTAACCATCAGTAACCAGAAATTAACCACTAACCCACCACTAAGTAATCACAAGGGTCTGAGAAAAAAAAAAAGCCACAAACATACCAGGAATTAACCCTCAACTCACCACAAATTCACCGTGGCTATGGGGTTGAAGCTACCAACCAGCTTCACCTCCATCGCGTCCGAGTTGCTCCTTGGTTATTGCTGGGCATCGGTGCCTTCCTCACCGGTTACGCCATCTTCGTGCTGTGCACTAGGGACGATGCTCGGTTGGCATGGCTGTTCCCAGCAAGGCGCGGATCGGATTTCAGCATTTTTGGGAATGATGGAAGAATTATCATTAGTTAGACTTAGTTAGTATAAGTAAGTTAGTTAGAGTATCATTTCTTGAGCTAACTTGGCCGATGAGTATCATTAGTATTCCGTCTTCCTAACAAGTATACCCAATACGTTCGGTATAGGGCAGATCCGTTGGAAGCCCTGGCAAAAAACAAGTATAACCAAGTCAGTTGGAGTTCTACCATTGCTAAGACCAGCTGGGTTTAATGATGTTGCATGTTTAACCTGAAATCATGATCAAGTTGGCTAAACCGCCTGAGAGCGCACCGTTTAAGGACGCATGTTTAAACAAACAGGTGTTCGAAGTTGTTGGGCATTCGTTTCTCCAAAGTTGGACAAGCTGTCGGCATCTTCGTAAGACCCATCAAATGGTGGTACTTACTTCATGGGTCTTGCGGGGTTCGACACAGCCACATCACCATGTTACAGAAATCATTCGGAGCTTCAGGTGAACGGGCGAAGTGAACGTGTCCGATGGGTCAAGACCGAAACTGCTTCAGATTGACCATGGAAACGTCCGCAGAAAAGACTACCTGGTTGGTGGTTTGACATGTGTTATTTTCCCAATGTCAATTATGAACAACTGGTTGGTGGTGGGTTGACTCATATATTTCATGACGGGGTGGTTACCAACCACCAGCCAACTCTAAATGTTTCAACTTTCAGGGATCAGCTTGACACAGATACCGCATGACCAAGCGCCAGCGGCAAGGAGAAGGCTCCGAGCGCTGGCGTGGCCTGCCAGTTGGACGAGGTGCCCGATGGCCTGCCGCCGCGGTGACGGGCGAAAACGGCAAGAAAAACGTGACTGCCAAGGGAAGGGCGTGATGGGATGATGGTTAGCCATGATGGTAGTGTAGGTTACTGGTGGTTAATGATGGCTAGGGTCAGTTGAGGTGGATGGAAAAAGATTTTGGTTTACTTGAAGGTAAGTGAAACATGTTGATGCTTGAAACATCTTGAGACTGATTTATGGGATTGATTGATCTTCTGGATCTGGACAAAACCCTCAGCGGTACAACTTCGTTTGTGTCACCTTAGCAGTGCGGAATTGGCTCTTGAAGTAAGTGCCACATGCTGTGGCCAAGCATGCACCTCAAAATCCACACTTGTCACTGGTGTGTTGCTGTCTTATGCTAGAAATTAATAGAAATTACTCACCCTCAAGTGGGTAGAAAGACAAAAGGATCCAACCCGAAAAAATGAATCACAGTTCAGTAAGATTGGATGATCCAAATGTAGCGTGTGACAGACCTGGTTTTCATTTCAAGGTTTTCTACCCATGAGTCAATCATCAATCCATCCATCCTTGGCATCTACCTTTGACCCCCTTGAAGCTGGAGGAACCCCGAACTCAGGTGGCGTACACATTGGTTCCTGGTTGCTGCAGCCAGTGCTAACTTGGTGAAGCCATATAATCCATCAATTGTTTGCGTGCTTGAGCTGACCACAGGCTTCCTCGCAGCAAATAGATGGTTGGTCATTCCTAGGGACCTGAGCGGAGATCCTCAAAGTGAATGATGGATCAAAACTCACGCGTCGAAACGGATGAAGCAGACATTTCCCGGGGCGATGAAACTCTATGAAGCTATGAAGTTCTTGACCAATCAAAATCTGTCTTCTAAAGGCGTGACATGATCCCCTCGGCGCCAAGGAACTGTCGGCCACCAATGATCCTGCGAACTGGCAGCCTTCCAAGCGTCAGTGGTGGGGAAACCTGGTGGACCTGGCTATGGGTGGCACCTCCTTGGCAACCCCTGGGATCGGGATGGCCGAAGGATCCAGTGTTTCCCATGGATTTCATGGCCGCGTTGTGTTGTTGCCGCTGCAGCCTTTGCCAGTGATAGGGTGTGGAGCAGTTTGCTACGGGCAGCCTGGTCACAACCACAGTGTTCCTATCGATGGTCGGCTGAAACATAATACGACCGTCACACAGTTTTTGGATTGGATATACTTCTATCGCAAGTCTGGAAAGACACCTTAGACAAATCCAGAAAAGGTCTAGACTATCCAACATCATGAGTTCCAGAGCTTCTTGATACAACCATTTGCATTTGCACTCAAATATGGCCAGATGAATTGCGAAATCATGTTTGTGGCCAAAAAGTGGTGTTTTCTTCGGCCATGTGCTGTTGGTTTTGCGACTTTTCCACTGATTGTCGAGTATTGGTTTGTGTCAACATCACAGGGATTTGGGAGCTTTGGTGTGATATTCTCGTGTCGGCCGAATCTCCATGAATCTCCCTCATCCCAACAGGCAGCAACATCAAGAAAACGGGGCGGGTAGAGCAGCAGCACATGCGCATACATTTAGGCATTTGTGCATTTGCATGTTCATTGTTATAGGTGTTTGAGTAATATATGCCTGCAAAGAAGACATCTTTTTGGGTGTGTGTGTGTGTGTGCGCGTCCGTGTGTGTGCGTGTGCTCCTTCTATTGATGCGAGTACGGCTGGTGCAATACAACAATTTTGCAATGAATTTGTCAGAGATGAATGGTATGATGGGGTTGTAGAGTGCATGTAGTTAGTCAATGTTAGTTATATGATTACCTGTCACAAATCTAGGCATGGGTGGTCCAACGGTTCAGTTTTCAAGAACATTTGTCATCATGGTGAGGGGGCTGAAATATCCTCAGCGCACCGTGCTTCCCATCATTTTTTCTGGAAGTCGTCAGATTTTCAACCACTTGGCGGCTCAGTGCGAAATTTCCCGACTAAATCGCTGGGTGGCCATTCGTTTGATCCTCAACAGTTGACCCAAAGGTCGAAACCGCGTGCAACAAGCCGCCATCGCGGTAGCCATAGGCATCCATAGTCGGAGCTCAATTTTACTTTTTTTCGACCAGTTTTGGTGTGGGTGTGGTTGCGGTTGGCTGTAGTTGGTTGTGGTTGCTTGTTTTCCCTTTTCATCTTGTTTGCCGTCCTTCACCATCATTTTCCAACCACTTAGCCAGGTATAGCCAACCAACCAGGCATTTGAGATATCTGTGCAGAATCCAAAACATGTTTTTTTCCTCGCATCATATCGATGCTGTACGGAAGAAAAACCTTGCCTGCCCAAAAGCCCGCAAGCTTTCTAGGAAATGGTTGCTGGTGTGAGACTGCATCAGCTCATTGCACAAGCTGATCACTTCTTGATATCCCAAATATTTCCCTATGCTTCCAATTACCAATCTAGTAGGCAACCAACTCTGCACAACAATGGTAGAAATCAGCTGGTTACCTACTACGATGGAAACGGAAGCACGCTGTTCAGCTGATCAACCATTAACATCCACTAGATATTAGCATGGATGTACTCAGCTTGCAGGTGTTGTGCCAAGCACCAGAAGGGCTGTCTTGCTGGACAGGTGGGGTGATCCGTGATGGCAATGGATGATTTTCCAGATTGATTACTGGAGGGGTAAAGGCTGCTGAAGTCCTTGAGAAGACGATGGAAAAAAAATTAGATCACATAGCTGTGGCAAATAGTTGTTTCATAGTAATACCACTGGATGTCCTGGCAAAAAATAGTTGCTACTACCAACACGAGTTATTTGAAATATAGTTGCCCTCTTGCTGTTCCGTGAGGTAACACATTCGATAGCTATGAATCTTGATGGTTGGCACCTGTTGGTGCATGTTGCTGAAAGGGCCTGACATGTTCTGGGTTGGCGACCTACTCTTCCGGATGGATGGCATACTCCTTCTTTGGCCCATGGCCTTGGAAACCAACACGTGAGGAAAGGATTCGCAAATAGCAAGCTGTAGGAGATCCCGAGCCAACCATTGGAACACTCGTGGGGACATATCCATCAGCTGGGCTATGCGGGGCTAACCACGTTTCAGCCGGCTTGCCGAAGCGTGCGAAGAACCACCATCTCAAGAATGTAGAGAGGCAATACAGGCTGCGGATTAGACATACCACGCCTTTTACAAGCTGTCTTTCGTAGCAATGGGAGATGCATTCAATAACGAACCGCCCAAAACTTTACCAGAACTCCCTTAGAAACTATACCACCAATATGTAGCTGGTGCTTCCTCCGAGTGGCTGGTTTATTCTTGATCTCTTGGGCTGCGCTCCTCGAATTATCCACGTCACTATTTGTGCAGATGATTTTTTAGACATGACCCACATCTCATCACCTAGAGGGTAGATGATTGCGGCAAAAAAAATAGTATGTGTCATTAATTAAGTTGTTTTTTGAAAGAGGTGCCATGTCTTGAACCTCATTTGGAACTACATGGAAGGAAGCAGAGGAGCCAGCTATAGTCAACCATCAACCAACCATGAATCAATAATCAATTGACAATCAGTTGTGACCCATTCTTTGGTTACTAATCATCATTGACCATGATCAGCCGCCACTCGTTGACCATCATTGACAACGATTAATCGCCATTATATATAACCATCGTTAAGAATGATTAACCATGGGCCAGTCGCTGATTCTTTGCTGGGCAGTGCTCAGCTGGTTGCCGGTCACCAGGTCATTGCGCCGGACACCGTGGAGCACCCATGTGCCGCGCATCAAGGGATGGGGCTCGGGGACGCTTGCAACCCCGAATTCGGACAGAGATTAAGCTGGGTGAGAAGTGGGAACCAGGGTTACTAGTGGTCAATAGTAGGTTAACAATGGATAATAATGGATAACAATGGATAATAATGGTTAATAATAATGGTTGTTGATGGTTTGAAATAGTGGTTAATAGTAATTAATGATGGAGAATAAGCAACAAGATGGGCGTTTCTCAAGCCATAGGGGACCTCTAAATCATCCTTTATCCTAAATCATCCTTTATATTAGTCATTTCTAGTCATCACCCAAGCATTTTGGGAGGTTCCCAATTTTAAGTACCACCCCCATATAGTTCAGGGATGTTCAGGGTTCAAGAGCATCACATAAGCCAGGTTAAGAAGTGGGATGAGTGGCAACCTTTGCGGACGCCCTTCAGTCGCTGCAGGTGATTGCCCCCCCCTGGCTGTTTTACAGCCCAACGCGGTGTTGTTAGGACGTGAACCACTTGGATCGCCCTTAGAAACTGCAGTCATCATGGTCATAGGGGTTGTAACCTATCTTGTGCATAGATCCTTATCCTTGTTGGCCTATTTGCCATGGCTGGTATCCCAAGTCTCAGGGGGTGTTGTCCCCATGGCCACCCTTCGGCAGAAAAATGCCGACAGGTGAAGGGGATCCGGTGGTTTGGGACGAGGCGGGAGCGCCACCGCTGGCTGCTGGTGTTCACCACGGGCTGGTGGATGAGCTGGTCCATGGTTGGTGGTTTTAAGCATGGTTAATAATGGTTGATAGGGGATATTAAGCAACAAACTCATGGTTACCAATGCTGGTAGATGTTGGTAGCACTTAGATCGGGAATGCCTCGCACCTGACTAGGTCAGAAAAGTGCTCTATATATGGTAAGTCACCGCTGATATGGTTAAACCCTTTGGTGAGTCAAACATATGTGGTGGTGGCTCTTGGCAGCGTCCCAGGGAAGCTTGAAAGGCATCTCTTTGAAAGAGATATGTGGTGGTAGAGTTTTTCCTGGTTTGCGGAGGAATTGGATTCATACAAAATGTTGGTTTCTGATTAGTGTAAACCCCCCCTAAAGTAATGAAAATAGGCATGAAACCAACAGGGGTAGATACGATCATCAGAAACCAACAGTACATGCTTTATGTATGTTTATGTTTTTATTCATGATCATGTGTGCATGTGTTCATACCCATCAAGTTTGTGTGCTCCATCCCTACATGCGTGCATACTGGTTTGCCGGAGGCTACCAGGGCTGTTTCATTTTTGCATTGATACTCCGGCTGGAAAGCCGCGGCTGCATGCAGATTTTGAAAACGGCTACTAGTCAAGCAGTTCGTTTTTAGCTGTGGAGATGGGAAATGCACAGGTGTGTAGCATAAGGATTGTGACACTGCCCAAGTGGTCGGGCGGTGTCTCATCATTCCTTCGGGGACCCACTGGAGGGTGTCAGCATCCTGCATGTCATGCTTTGAAACCTGGCTTGACTGGGCTGGTTGGCGGGAAAATCTTGCTTGGAAAGTTGGAATCCATGGTTTTTAGACCATATGGCTTTCAACCATGAATGATTCCCATGTTTTGGTTGGACATCTTCCCAGGCCAGCCATCGTACATGGCCAATCCTGCGAGTTCACAGAAATATTTGGACGATTCCCCCGTTGTTGGGCCAATCTGGATGTCATTTCGGGATCCTACACATGGTGGGCCCCCCTTGTCCTAACTTGCTCAGCGGTTTGGGTCTAGTGCTACCCTCACTGCTACCCCGGTGATGACCCACTTAGCGACCTAGGGGGGCCCACCTTGTGCACCGGTGAAGGCCGAAAAGACCTACTGCTGCACCACCAGTGGCCTGGGATGCACCACCGCCCCACCAGCGTCCAGTGAGCTCTACGACTGTACCATAGGAGTGGTCGCTGCCGGGTGCTGTGGCTGTTGCAGTGCGACTTGTTGCGGGAAGCATGTTCTCAACCAAGGAGTGGTGGTTGTGGTTGTTGGTGGTGGTGTAGTTGTAGTTGGTAGTCAAGTTTTTTTTATTTTCGTCGGTTAGAATGGGAGATCCACATAAGGCGCACCCAGCATTTCTCCATACATGAGCTGCCTTTGTTCCTTCAACAATGGCGGTCTAGTCCTTGTTGCCGCAGCATGGGATCAGCTCACACCCCCTGGAAAGTGGACGTTTAGCTATGGGATTACCTCCCTTAAGTAGCAGCTAATGCTGGCCCCTAGCGGCGGTCAGGCTTTGCCACATGGCAAGATGATTGGTCCAAGAGCCACCAGGACTGGTGTTGCACCTGGGCTGAAGTTGGGGATGCAGCTCGCAGTAGCGGTTTCTGCTGCTGGGAGGGTTACAGGGTGCTGGCCTTACAGGGTGGCCTAACGATGTTTGCTGTTGTGGGTAGTGTCCCCCCCAAAAAAAAAGCAGGAAAGAACATGGTGTATGCTTGACCTGGCACTTCTTTCATTTGTTTTGGTTTGGACCTCCAGGTTTTTTTACATAATCTGAGTGCTGCTTGCTTTGGGAAATGGTTGTTTTTCATTCTCCCTACCAGATGCTTGTAACCGGAGCACATGGGAGCTACATGTTCATAAAGCTCCTATATTTGCCGCCAAATCCCCCCCATTGCATAGAGAAACTGATGGTGGTTTATGGACATTCCTGTTGGAGACGCTCTGGGCATCGAGGCACACACCACGGCCGAGCATGCGCCTAAGAGGAGCGACGACTTGGGATTCCGGGATGGCAAGGAGGCGAAGCTCCTTGCAACTGGCGTGTTGGCATAGATGTATATTCGACCAAGCACGGTGATCCGAAACAGGATGCAAAATAGTTTGGAGCATATGATCAGTGCAATCAGTAGGGTAAGATACTGTATTCGTTTGCCATTGCTTTATACTCCTCATGTTGCTCATCATGTCATATTCATGTATGCGTCCCCAAAATGTTGGTTGTTAGCACTGTTTGGTGTTGCAAAGTGTTGTATGTGTGTGTGAGCTGAACAGCTAACAGCCCCTTTGTGGTTCGACACCGCTGCGGCACTAGTAGTGATCACAGGCGGCCCCCTACTATGGCCTGGCTGGGTTCTGCCCCAGATGGCCCCGCACCTTTTAGCATTTCGTAGCATGGTTTCCTTCTCAAGGTGATGCCCCATTATTCCAGCAGGTCACCAGTGGTACCAAGCTGGTCATGACCCAAAGTTGCGGCGTACTCGGGCTGTTGGCTAATGCTTGGTGGCGGATTTGTTGGCTGTCGAAGCTGTGCTTGATGCAAATAGTTGCATAGTTTTGTGCTTGTTGGCTTATATTTTTCAGTCATTGATGAGGGTATGTTTGAGTCATAGTTTGTTATAGGATGCCATCATGAGGCAATGATAGCTGGAAATGGAATACATTCCCCTGATTTGCCATGGTTTCCCAGCAAAAATCGATGGCTTCATGGCCGAAAAAACATGAAGAATTGTCAGCTGGTTTGCCAGACGTTCGCACCTGGCGCATCAGCCATTCCCCTCAAACCTCTCGCTTGATTGTCAACATTTTCCTGGTGAGAGAGGGCCTTTTGACACTGAAAATCCCTGTGAAACCAACCAATTTCATGACAACTGACTAATTGGCCACGCATAAGCCATAAATGCCACTAGCCGCTATATAACTAGTTCACCCCTTGTGCAATACCATCAACTAAGCATCATTCATAAATCTTAAAATTTCAGCCATGATTGAATCATTGCTAGCGATTGGCAGCCATGCTTAAGCATCACTAGCCGGGAGTTACCTACTAACCTACTAATGAATACTAATGATGAGTGGTAGCCATGAGCATCACTTCCCGATGGCCATTTTCACGCAGGACGCCTTGAGGCACCGTAGGCTGCGCACCAGCATGCGTTCCACATGCCGTTCAGGTCACCGAGCCATTCTGATCATATGGTGGTTTCTCAAACTAGGGGTGCCCCCAAATCATCTTAATTAGCCGTGTGTAGCAATAAACATCAATAAACCAACCATTTTAGGGTTATTTCCTATGTTAAGACATCACTGTTGTAGGAAATTAACCGCCATACTCTGGTGCCATTTCCATGTCAGACTTGGTGGAGCGCAGCTGTGCCGCTCGATGTTTTGTTTTTTTCGGTCGATGGAGCGTCGCCAAGCGATGACCAAGATGACCTACCTTTGCCCGATCCAAAGTTGCTTGGGTAGTTTGGAGAGCGAACACCTCCAATGTTCCAACGCTTGTCCCGTGCTTGAAGGACCAGTAGTGTACCGTGGTTAGTGGCTATAGTGCTTCGAAATGTTGGAAGCCATGATCTATTCCCCAAACGTGCTGATTATATACCACTAAGCAGGGGAGAAAACCTTGGTTGCGTGAGACTCACTGCACCATTGGTGGAACATCACTCTCCAGTGTGAAATTGACGAGGGTGGTTTGATCCCTCTGGGGTGGCAGCCATTGCCAGCAGGATCCCTGAAAAGATGTTGATCGAGACCGCTTCAGGAAACAATGGACACAACGGATTTTGCCACTGACGGGTGTCCCTTTCTTTCTTCTTTTAGGAGGGATTGTTTGGAAACACATGCAAAACCAGGAGATTGCGAAGGAGTCAGTGTTTGATTTGAGGTCTGAACCCAAGCACCATATTGCATCTTCTTGCCCCCCAGGTTGTTTAGATATCATGTTTATATACACCCTCCTGTATCTGCATAAGCACATGGCACATGAACTGCACACATGAAGATCTCATGGTTCTTATCGAAGCACCGTATCTGTATATTATGAGTGTTTCTCAAAATAGGCGTACCCCTAAATTATCCATTATTAACCAGTTACAGCAATAAACTCGGGTCCCCTACCTGAAGAAACTCCCATAGACACATGAATTCGTGCCTTGCTTGCCTCTTCCACTAGGGGACCTCCTTACCCCCCTGTTGGGTTCCCGCAGATTTGACGCTGCGCGTTTCGCATTTTTGGTCACCCTGCACCATGTTTGCTGGGATTTGCTTGGTGGTTTCTTAAAATGGGGGACCCCGGAAATGGTAAGCTTAATACTACAAATGGTTGATATTGGATGATTTGGGGGTACCCTTAGTTTGAGAAGCCACCCTATTGGCTTGGGTAACGAAAATCATGCAACCAATCGAAATGCTTCATAGCCACCGCGATGTGTGACTGGCCATCCACCAATCCAAAAATCATCACTGATCCATGACTCTTGCAGTGGTAAACCAGAGACTCCAGCTTTATTCATAGCAATGATCTGTTAAATCAGCCATCCTTTGATGCTGCTGTTGGTCATTACCCGGCCCCAGTCATTAATCTTGCTGTTATTGGTGATCAGCCGAAAATCGAAAGTGAACAATATCAGCGTATTGTTGTGAGATGTTGTGAGTTTGTTGGTGGTTGGCAATTTGAACCATCATTGGCCATTCCTATACGCTATTCCAGCGCAGTTCGTACCCAAGATTGATCACCTATCGGACCCATCCCTTAGCCGTTGACACTCCGAACCAGCAAAGTGACCTGTCCGTGGTATGCTGGAACTTGAGCGGTGTAGCTTGCCACCCATGCATCGGAGCGTGCAGGTGCCACCACAGACTGGGTTCACAAATCATGGGGGGTGTAGCGCCTGGAAATTGGACATTGGATAGGTAAGTCAGGTGGTGGTTTTTTAAAATAGGGTACCTCAAAAATGGTTGTCTCAATACTATAAACAATTAACATTCATTATGTTGATCATTGATGACGGTGGATTGTGTTGGGCATTCAAGTGGCTCACAGAGAAACGAGAATCGAAGACAGCGATTGATCCTCACCAGCCAACACTAAGAGAGCAAATGGGCCAACCTTCACACGTGAACATTGGCCAGACAGCCTGTTTGGTCGCACCTCCGGGGACTCACCAGCAGCAACCCATTTGGAACACTCAAATCACTAAGGAAGCCTTGCTACATCCCACAAGCGATAGCAAATTCTCCATGGTTTGTTGGCGCAGTGTTGGAGCTAAATTGCAATGTTGGATTCCGCAAATGAAGGGCTGTACATCTATGATACGGGCCTATCTCAAGATGGGGCAACCCCAAAAATGTTTGGCTGATTATTTTAAACGCCTAATCTCAGGAAATTTGGAGGGCCCCCTATCTTGAGAAACACCCATACGTACATAACTTCGGGTTCCAATCTATTTTGGGATGTGCGGACCTGTTGCTTTCGATGGCCAAGCAACAGTGGTTGTTGATGCGGGAGGCAGGACTACCTGGTGAGCTTCAACCAGCTTGTAACCAACCGGGCCTCTAGGGTGCTAGATTTCTTCCCAATTAAAAAGCGCTATACCTAATAAGTTGACTTTTAACCATGAATGTAATCTAAGATGTTTCATGTCATACTCAAAAATCCTCAGATGTCATAACTGATAAGTTAAAACCCTTTACAAAACCCATCCATAGACAAACATGAGAAAAACGAACCGAACCCATCCATGGCTGGCCCCCCCTAGGCCGCGGTGGTAGCACCGGCGCTCACCCTGCCGCGCACGGAGTGCAGCGGTTCGCGGTTCGGAGGTATTTTTTGGAGCAGCCCTGGTGGGTTGACGTGGCCCTGGTGCTTTTGCTTCAGATGGTTGAGCTGGCTAATGATAGGTTAATGATAGTCGTTAATGATAGTTGATTAATTATGGTTTTGGATGCTTAATGATGGTGAGTAGTGGTTGATCATAGGTTGATGATGGATAAAGTTTGATGGATGATGATGGGTTTATGATGGTTAATGATGGATAGTAAATTAGTAACCCATTATGAACCACAACTACCTCATTGAGCTAATGATGGTTTATGATAGGTTAATGATGGGTAGATGATGGTTAAATGATGGTTGATGGTTAATACTGGTTCATAACGGTTTATGTTGGTTAATTATCGTGAGTAGTGGTTGATAATGGGTGGTTGATGGATAAAGCTGATGGTTAATGATATGTTAATGCTGGGTTCGTGATGCTTGCGCTGTTGTGACGAGAATTGTCTAATGTGGCAGCTCCAAATCTCAGCAAACGTGATGAGCCCGCGAGCCAAAAAAGATGGGAGCATTTTCTTCAATGGAACCCCCAGGGTTTTCATCCAACTCCAGTCACCATGGTAATTGATACATGGCCAATCCCAAACAATCTAGAGAACAGCCTCCACTATGCGCTGGCATTTCAATGAAGTTCAGGGCGATCGTTACCACCTCAAAAAGTTTGATTTTCTGCTGGCAGAAACTGACCTAGGTTACCTTGTTGCTTATCTAAACCTGGAGAAAGGGCTGAGCAATTGCCAGCGTCCCCACCGCTAGGTCTTTGTGATGCCGGGATTGACTGGTGACAATGTTACACCGACTTAATGGCATTTGTGATGACAAGTCCTTTGAACCACTGCCATCATTGATCTTTCAAGATTATTGTGATCTACTATTGCGATGTTAGCAAGTATTCATCATTCTTGGCTGACTATTAACCAGATGGATCCGCATGCTATTTCAGGGCCGAATTTGCAACCCACCACATCCTGCTCGACACCCGCAAAAGCGGGAGATTCAACCAACAGCATTGCATGACGCAAAAGGATGATGGAGTTGACCCGCACCGGACATGTGCATGGGGTACCCCTCATCCCCAGAGCATTTCAAGCCAGCTGAGTGTTTGTCATTTTGATCAGAAAACAATCGATCCTGCGAGTCCGCGGTGCCCTTGTTGCTGGCTACAACACTCCTGGAAACTTACATAGACCCCAAATATGCATCGGAAGATGGGATTCGAATCGAAATATACCTGTTGGCAAGGTCAAGCTGTTATTTTCTAGCAGGGCATCTCGTGACGGATCAAGTTTTTCAAAGTTGAGTCATTGGTTGCTTTCATCCAGTGGGTGGCTTGGCACATTCGATTTGGTATACTTGTTAGGAGTTGCTCCCCAACAGAACTAATGCATTCCCGATATATATCCTATGGTTTGCTATGGTTTCCCTGTGGATTCCTATGGAACCTGCTACGGGTTCCCCCAGGGATTTCCTCCCTGTGGAAGACCTGGTGACCCAACAAGTGATTCCTGGCTTAACGAGTTGGTAACTCGTGAACTTTGGGGACTTTGATAACTCGCCGTCAAGGGATCCACGTGCGTTTGTGAACCACGCAGTTTGATCAACCAAATGAAAAGCCATACGGCATTTGGTTGATCGACAAGTAGCTGACTTCTTGTCAAAAATGAACCAAATGTTACTTTTCAACAACCATGACTTGTCGATTTGTCGTTGAGCGGATGCGAGCGGCACCCGCCATAAGCATAGGGTCCTTGTGGGCGTTGGGGTGGTCTCCTGGATAAGGTAAACTCCAGGATGGGTGAGAACCTGAATGATTAGTGATTAGTGGCAAATAGTAGCATATAATAGTGGTTCACCAGCCGTGAATAGTCATTACTAGCTGAATTCGTGTATAGCCTTCAGAATGGTCGATTAATAGATGATTGAATGGATCATTTTCTCTTTGGGCTGCAGCTTCTCAGCCTCTGCCTTCACCTGGGCAACGGTGGGGAAACCCGCAGGGATAGTTACCTGCTAAGCCACAAGGTTCAGCAACAACCTGGTGGTTGAAGCAACAACCAGTGCTTGCATTTCAAGCATCATTTAACATCATCAACCATGATCACCACCACTCATCGAGTATGAACAAGTCATTGACCATCAGCGAGGTTTGCCGATGTGCAACTTTCAAGCACCCACCATCAATTGACTGTGCTCATGACAAATGAATCATCAATCATGAAGTGCTGATTAACCATGAACTAACCATTCGGATTGAATGATTGACCATTCTGGTGTTGACAATGAATCACCATCATTAGTGAATCACTATCATCAAGTGTTGAACTAACATCAATTAACCATTCTGATATTTCTTGGGACCGGTTGATGCAGCATCGCTCATGGCCCTGCTTGAAGCCTTACATGTGCCGCTGGATGGCTTTCTTGGTCGTTTCTCCTCCCGCTTGGCGTCCTACCTGCTGAGTGGTCGACGTGGCCAGATCTGCCTGTGACATGGATCAAATCACCATCCAAAATGGCGGTGAAGAATCCATTTAAGTATACATAGTCATATTTGCCATAACCAGTAGTAGTTTCCCTAGTGATCACCCAGCTTAGCTCGGGAGAACACAACTTGTACAAGCATGTACAAGCCACCCATGGTTCTACACACCAACCAATCTCTATACACAACATCAGGACATGAGGCAAGCTGTCATCCAACTGAGGAATGGCAGCCTCAATGGCTCCGTGGTGCTGATGCCCGTTTACCCGCCGTCACTTGTTGGCCCCGGTGTTGTGTCCAGTTGAGTGAGCAGGGATAGATCATGAGCCATCAAGATGGGAAGGGAGGGCCAATCACGAACTGGGACACCCTAAGACTCTCACTGATATCACAATACATATTGACTATGACTATGACATTATAATCCAAATGATTGATGGCACATTGGAATGACAGGATGATTTGATTTTCCTTCGTAAAATGCAAGTGTGTTCATGTCAATGTCATTCTAGTTGACATTGCTCACCTATCTATCCATCCATCCATCCATCTATCTATCCATCGATATCCATTTATCTATTTGGCGGTCGGTCTAGCGGTTTAAAATGCTCCAATTGTCAAACTATGTAACCGTCAAACCGTCGATCTAGCCAACTATCTATTTTTTCTTTGGCTCTCTTTCTTTGTATCTATGTCTATCTATTCCTTTCTCACTCTCTTGATCACTACGTGTCTCAATTGGGACATCGGAAAATGTTGCAAACCTCACAGTTGTCTTTCCAATTTTGACTTGCAAGTGTCAACAGGCCTTCGAGCCACCTTTGGACCATCCCAGGGCACAAAACTTATGAAGACACAGTACATCGCGCAATTCCTTTGCCTCAGGCACACATCTCTCTTGACATCTCTTCTTGTTTGACGTCTCTTGACATCAGTCATTATATATGAATTGTCCATGACATTTATTGCATTTATGCAATCATCAGTCATAGATTTATCAGCATAGCCATATATCAATGACATCAGCAAGTCATATATATAAATGACATTACTAGCATAGTCAGATAGCCATCTTGCTGATAAATAGTCAAAGTCATATATATATATATATATGACATTGCTAATTTATCCATCGATTCTTCTCTGACATCTCTTTTGAGGTACCTGCTTGCAACTTGTCATACGACTGCTCCAAATTTCCATCCAACACAGATTCATCAACCAACCGCCAATAAGCCATTTGCCACTAATCACCCTAGATTAACCATATAACTTAACCAAACATGAACCCTATAACGATGAACCTTGGGTGAAAGTTATATGGTTAAACCTATTGATTCATCAGATGCTAATTTAGGGTCTGCTGCCATGATATTCATATTTCATTTGATATCGATGAACCATTGAAGTTAACCATCGATGAACCTTGTTTTCCCTATCATTAACCATTGTTTTCCCTACGGAAGTGTTGGTGAACTCACCCCCCATGAACGTTGCTTGGTTAAGTTAAGCATAGATGGCTGTGGGTCAGTTCACCGGGCGGCCCGTCCCTGGTTCCCCTATCATTAACCAGGCTGTTTTTTCCCATCAATGGCCCAGCTCGCCAGATCCTTGGTTCCACCATGAAACTCCAAGCATCGCCTTCCAGGCGCCGGCCGTGTAGCTGGTCAGTTGGCGACCTCCCGAGCGGTGCGGCCTATGGCAGCGCCAAGCTCAGCCTGCTGGCGCTGCTGGCCACGTGGCGCGCGGGAGGCGGAGCTGGGGCCAACTGCTGGTGAGTTGAGGGTGAATGGTTGGGTAAATGATGGGTTAATAAGGGTTAATTGATGCTTAGTAGATCTTAGTAGGGGTTAAGTGAAGATTAATGATGGTTCATACTGGGTAAATGATGGTTAGTAGGGGTTGTTGATGGTTGGTAGGGGTTAATGATTGTTCATAAGGGTTAGCAAGGTTAAATGATGGGTTAATTGAAGATTCATTGGTAAAAATGGTGGTCAATGATGGGTTAATTGATGGGTGATGGTTTGGTAGGTGGTGGTTACTTGATGTTTAGGTGATGTTTAACTGACGGTTCATCAGTGGATTATAGCCATGGCGGTGTAGTGATGGTTCATTGATGGGCAAAAACAGGGTCGGTCCATCGATGAATATCTACTGTTAAACTGTATGCTCATTGGATGAGCATGGGGTGTTTCAGGTAATGATGCTCAAAGTCAATAGCCATAGTTGTTACCATCATTATGAATTTCATAGTGGCGTAATGGTGATAATGGCTAATCACGATGGTCAACAAAACAGCGCTGCATGACAATTATCAACAACTATGGTCGCTGAATGCTTCAACATTGGATATCAAACAATTCTGCTTCAGCCGAAAACTATGGTTCCACTTTGTTTTGACAGCTATGATTGCTGAATGCTTCAATGAATAATTTGACCATGACCTGATTTCACTGCCATGGTTAGCCAATTTGGTTTCCAGCAAGTGTCCCAGTAAGGGTTGTCGCTTCCCTGGCCAAGACAAGATCACAACTGGAGGATGTTTGAGGGGCGCTTACCCCGGGTCCAGGCATTGTTGCGCCCGTGACACCGGAATTATTGGAACCGCCCAAGGACACAGAAGGCCGGGAAATGTGTGAAGAATTGTGAGGCAATGTGAGGCAATGGCACAATATGGCACATACATATGTCTATTCCTGTGTGGTTTATTTATTTATTTGTTTATTTATTTTCTTATTTATTGATGTATTTATGTAATTGTTTATTTTCACATCAACGCACGCAGACACAGGATGGCTATAGCCTCCGTGCAAAAAGAATGTCAAGCTGTGAAGTTGAGAGCGGTGGCTGTTGCCTGTGCAGACAAAAACATGCAAAACATGTTGGTTGGCTAATGATGGCCAGTCTCGGGGTTGAAACTCAAGTAGCTGAAGAACTCGTTTGCAATAGAGTATTTGCACTTTGGATGGTGCAACTGAGGTCACCAAGACCCAGTTGTTGATTGACATCTTTGGTGCAAGGGGATAGGGGTCATGTGTAGCGAGATGGGTTTTCAAACAACCGATCTTGGTTCCATGTGTGTACTTTTAGGGCGGAATCCCCTACATGAGACCTACTCTGGCGAAATCAACCAGGTTGACCGCTTGAACTTTTACAAAAGGTTCTGGAACAAAGGAATCGTTAGTTATTACGCATCGATTTTTGCCACTATTGGCATTGGGGAAATCTGATATTGTTGATGTGGAATGTTGTCGGATATGTGTTTTGTTGGTCGCATCATGCCCGCAAGTTTCGCATAGTTGGGTCACGGCGAGTAAGAAATATTTAGGTATCAAGTCAGATCTGAGTTTGCTGGTTCGCACTCTTAGAGTGCAAAAAATAGACAGCAATTATAGTAATTTCAACGATGGTACGTAGTTACTCCGTTCATTCTTAGGTGGTTAGCCTGGGTGCCACGTTTTGACTCACAGCCGCGGGCACTATTAACAGTTTGTTGATGTGAGAGCATCCTATTTGCTTTCAACATGGAAGCCGGACCCCATTCAACAGCCACCCCAATACCATCAACCAGTACTGGTAGAAATCATATTTGGCAGCCCATCAACCAATGCCTTTTCTTTAACCCATCGCAATCATCGATTCCTAGCACTATCGCCATGTCAACCAGCAACCACGAGCTAGTACTCGGATGCCACTGCTACTACTGGGCATTAGCCATGTTCATAGGGTTTTTTGCCCACCTACCTACCTACGCACCTACCTATAGGGTTTTTTAACCACTGTGCAGCCATGGCTATAAGGTTGGATACCCACCTGACACGCTTGGTTGGTCATATCCCAGGGTACCCCGTGGCGCACATCCAAGTCATCACCAGCTAGGTGTTTCTCAAAATAGGGGTACCCCAAGTCATCATCCATTACTAGTCATTTATAGTAATAAACCAACCATAGCTTTTGGGGGCTCCCTATGGCTTGAGAAACCATCATTGAGTAGTTGGTCAACCACTGTTGTTGGTGATTATCCCCTATTAATCTCCCCTATTAATCCATATGGGTGTTTCTCAGAATAGGGAACCCCCAAATCATCCTTTTTCAATCATGTTTAAAAATAAATCAGCCATTCTTGGGTACCCCTATTCTGAGAAACCACCATATTTGTTTAACAAGAAACCACCAGCTCAGCCGACGCTCGCAGGTCGTTGGTTGCTGTCGGACCTCACCTGGGAGCATCGCTCGTTGCCCAGTGTGCTGCAGCAGTGGCAGCCGCCAGGTTGCAACGAGGCCGTCATGGCCCCGATGCAGCAACCAACGGCTGAGGGATGTGGGTCACGGGTACATGTCATCACCCAACCATCTAAGATATGATGTATTTATGTGATATTAGATGATAGGTGAACCAACTCATATACAGACACATGAATATGCAATGATATGCATATATGTACGTGCGTATGTGCCCAACTCGCCTTGCACGTCACACAGAGGTCGTCAAGCGTCCCATTAACACGCCCCAATCCTGCACCATGAGCCATGGTGGCAACAAAGCCATGGGGCACAGCAGTGACACGGCGCAGCACATGAGTACAGCTAGGAGCTGATGAACAGCTGGCAATGGCTACTGCAACGGCTACTGATGATGAATGATCAATCTTGGTCAATGATGGCCATGGCTACCAGTGGTTCAAACGCCCCCATGTTTTAGACCGGTTGCCAGCAGTGGGCATGGCCCAACAAATGATATTCTATCTACTTCATGATGGTGATACTAGTTGACAATGCAAGTATAGGTGTTTTTTAAGTTGGCAGTCGATACAGGGACTGGTAATCAACAGCAACGATAGATAACAAGACAAACGAACAACTTCCACAATCATCCACAGCTACCCTCGGAATCAAATCGCCACCGCTTTTCAACTGCCACATCGCAGCCGAGGCCGAGTTTAGTGCTTGGGTTCGGTGCATTGGAGGATGTCTTCAGCCGGTCAGTGGCCCCTGGCGGTTTCTGGCGGGAAAACGCGGAGGTGAAGTACTTGAGACTGAAATTGGAGCAGGGGACAACTCAGGATGGCATCCGCCCGTTGCCCGGCTCTAATCGCGGAGGACGGATTGGTTGCGGTGTACCCAGGGGATCCTGGGGATCCTTCAGAAAGTCGACCAGTTGGAAGATCTTCCATAGGTAGATCTATCACTGGTGGAAGCAACCTGGTACATCATACTGGGCGAATCTGGGCGATATTGTTTGCGGAAATTGAAGATGAGGGAGAGAAAACACTGTGGCCATTTTTAGTTCATCCGAGGATAAACCAATACGCCACTGCTGCACATGTTCATCATAGCCCCTGTTTCCTGCCTGGCTCTGCCTGAAAAAGTCAGCAACCCTCAGCCCGGTCACGCAGGTGGTCAATGCCCAGCTAAGACCACAAGCCCGTTTGCGGGGCATGTTTGCAACCTGCTTCATCTCAAGAAAAAAATGCTAGTAACGATGAAGCCATGATGGCAAACAGATCAAAAACCTTCTCACAAACCCCAACCAAAACCACATCCAACCACACCCAAACCACATCCGACCACCAACCATGGCCATCCCTTGAGCTGTTTTCGCCTCCAAGAGTTGCCATCAGGTCTACGCGTCCACTTGGGCCCGAGACCTTCAAGAACGATCAGCAGCTCGAGCTGTCGGATGTGGCCATCTCACTGGCCTGCGGCCACCAGGCGGGCTCCAGGGACGCGTCCATGGCGTTGCCAGGGCTACCAAGAAGCAAAGGCAACCAGCAGTTCAGCAGAGACCGAGCACCTGAAAGGAAACGTCCGTGCATGTGCTGGCTGATGATCAAGGATGCCTTAATGTTTGAAGATTGGTGTCAACCTTGAATTGGTAAATGAATATCACTATTGGACATCATGCCAACAACGTCCATGGCAAACATGTTGATTCCATCATGATAGCATGACAGTTCATCCCACTTCATCCATTGTAGCTACAGGATATATTCCACCATACTTGTTCAATCTATTCTAGCTATGGTTAAAATCCCATCGTTCATCCTAGGCCGCCACTGGTCATGGCAAACTCACCACGAGTTCTCCCGTGGCGTTAGGTCACTTTCCTGGACCTTTTGACCGCAGCACCTTGGTTAGGCTGGCGACCAGCCTGGTTAGATGGTTGGGTCGCCGGTAGCGTCGTCAGCATAGCTTCATGGTTAGCGCAACTGAGGATGCGGATGATATCGGTAGACTTACCTCTGGGTAAACAGCTTGATGATTTAGCTACATGTTTCTTGATAAGGTTGAGCCATTTTTGAGTTGAACATGGTTGAGCTTTGAACATTTGTCCTGGGTTGAACGTGGTTGAAATGTTTTTGGTTTGATGCGATTGCGAAACGGTGAATGGAGTTAGAACAGGGCCAATATCCAAGGGGCCTCGCAGTGGCTGACCCGGCGTTGGCTTTCTAATGCCACGTGCTGGTTGGATGGCAATGAAGTTGGAACCTTAAGCTCAACCAATTCAAGCTGACCTCATGTCCAGGAACGGCAACGTTGCCATGTGCTGTGATGTTGGTACTAGTAGGATCCAGCTTGTCGTTGCTGCCGTGCTACTGATTGCTTGGGCAGGGTCACTTTTACCTCATCAACTTCCAACAAGCAGCAGCATCCTTGAAGAATCACGAGTGGCCGTTGTCAACCCCTGGATTGAACCTACCATCTTTGCCACCAAAACCCGGTGATCCAACCACTGCTGTTCCGCTACTGCTGGGACCTGCTGGGCCACCACCCCTGTTCCCCTTGAAACTGCTGACCCCTGCTGAGGTGGAAGATCCCGCAGGTCATCTGCCCATCGGTGACGAGGTCACCACCATCCTCCGCCTGCTGCGCTTGGCCCCGGGCCGCTGGGCGCCTCGCCGAGCGCCGCCGGCGCCGGCGCCCTGGCGACGACTGGACAAAGTGCCGTCGGAGTGGACGGCGGTGGACGCCTTGGATCCCACGCGACAGGGACGAACGTTGGATGCTTGGCGTGCCGGTGGCTGGAGCTTGGGAGGCCGCTGAAAAAGATGGGACTCGGAAATCGTTTGGTAAAGAAAAGATAAGAAAAGTTGGCATTTTCGGAAATGATATTCCTTTGAGATGATTTGGTTTGAAGATCCGTGGGGCAAAAGGAGAACATGTGTTGCATGGAAAGGTGTGAAAGTTTTGATCAAGAAATGCCGGCAACAAGGCCTCGACCATGTCCTTTGGCAAGCCCGCATGCAAAATGAACATACGTCCAGAAATGGGATGTTGGATGATGTTGGTCAATGGGGGCTTAACCATCAAACATGTTATGTTTTGAAAAATTAGTGAAGAAACTACCAGCTTGGAAGTACATTGGTACAGACAAACCTATGTCCACCTCCGATTTATCCCAAAAAATCGGAAATGTGATCAGATCAAACCATCAGCTTGCGCATTTTCCCAAGTGATATATGATGGACCCAGTTCATCGCAGTCCTTCCTTATTGATGGATGCGGCAAAGGTGAACAGCCAGGCATGTTCATGACCTGGCAATCGCAGTTTCCACTGACCATCTTCTGTTTCGGGGTTCCCAGTCGATGAACTTTAGGGATCTCCAGTTCCATCAAGAGATCATAAAAAAATCGAAAAAAATCCAATCCTTAGCTGACAAGTTAAGAAAGAGTAACATCCTCAGCACCCAACCTGGGCAAACTTCCTCTGAGGATGGTGAGGTCTACTACTGGAACCGCGCCACCAACGAGACCACCTGGGACAGACCCTGGGGCGGCCGCCGCTCGGCCCAGGGGTTGGCCTCGCCG
>VSDK01011826.1:560538-615685 GCA_009767595.1 Symbiodinium kawagutii
CCGGGGCCCGCGGCGGCGCAGTGGCGCGGCCCGGACGCGGGGCGCCGTGGAACGACCGCGGGTGGCCCTGAGCCTGGAATTCCTGGGGCCGCGGGGGTTGGGCCGAAGGCAACTCGCTGAAGAATGAGAAAAAGGAGCGGAAACAGAAAAGTATATAGATGATTAATGATGATTATAGATGTATACAGCAGTATACACTTTGGAAATATACTTGGCAAACAAGCATCAACAAGCAGAAATGGCAAACTGCATCGTCAAAAAACAAGTTGAAGCTGAGAATCGAATCAAAACTGAAAAATTTTCGGAGTAGCTGCTGAAATCTGCTGCATGGCTCAGATCTAGGACCCCCACGGTGCCCCTGCCCGAAGCTTCACGGGCCCATGGGACACCGGCCCTTCACGTAACGCCGCGCAACGGGCCGCCCTGGCGGCAAGTGATCAATGCCACGCACCTCCAGGTACCTGTGCGAACCCTGGTGGTTTCAAGATGTTTTCATGGCTGGGGATGCTGGTCGTTGATGGTCAACAGATGTTTCTGAACCACTAGCGGACAACTCGTCAGTTTATTGATCCAGGATTAGTCAATGGTTTGTGATCGTTGATTGTATTTTCTTAATGGTTGGTATTGCTGAGCACCATTGTGTAGAGAGCATTAGGTGCCACAATGTTTATGTACTTCCTGTGTTTCCAGGGTATGTTGTTCCCATTATTGTGCGTTGTTATCCTTTCACCACCATTGTCCTTTGTGTGCTGGATGTCCTTCTGGGTGCAGCAGTAGCAGCAGGAGTAGTTGCTGTTGGTGGTGTTGGTGCCAGTGTTGAACTTAAGCGGAACATTTGGTGTTCAGTTTTGACATTCAATCATTCCTGTCATGCTTGCCAAGCCAGCAGCTTTCACTTTTTAAGATCTAGTCATTGCTGGATTCCTGTTGGTCGATGACAATGCCGTGCAGAATCTCGACAATAAAGATTCTTTCGCTGCTTGCTGCTCAGCGTTGCTTGTTGCTGCTGAGCCAGGGACCACTGCCCATGGGTGGTTGCGACCGTTCTCTTGCTGCAGGTGTTGTTGTTTACTGCTGGCGCTGGTTGCGGAAACTCGCAGCCAAAGCTCAAGCTGCTCAAGCGGAAGCTTAGGCTCTCGCGGCAGCAGCGTTGAGTTCAACTGACGGTCTAACTGCTGGTCAATGACGGTTGGTAAGGTGGCTCATGGTTTATGAATGGATGGTGTAGTTCAGTATGGTTGATATATGATGGGCATAGTTGATGATTGTTGACGGTGTAGTAGTTAGCTAATTGCCTAAGAGGCTGAACAGGCTTAATCGGTTCATGGCGGTTGAATACATTCCCAAATGGCTGATTCCTGGTTGCTCAATCTATCAATGGGGATATTCTATGATAATTTCCAACCAGAAGTACAGTAACGATACTGTTGGCCAGGTACCCCCTGAAGTACCAGCTATGAATGCTAATTGATGAGCCATTGATAGAATTTATGGCTAAAAGTTATTTTGTCATGAACTGTGGACTTCAATTGATTAAAGTTCCATGAAATTCACAAATGTTAACAAACTATATGGTAATGAGACTATCGATACCAACATGCCACCCATGTTTGGAGGGAAGGCACACGCTAGGTATAGCAAAACGTCCATTAGTGATAAATCACGAATCAATATAGAGATCATTACTGTATATAGATTGTGCATGATTGTGCTAGTGGACGGAAAGAGTTTGACTGACGCTTCGGTGATTTTCATATCGCCAAGGTCCAGTATGTGCTCAAGTGTGCTCAATCCACTAACATTTTCGATGGCTCATGAATTTTTTGTTTGCCACTGTCCATCAACAAGGAAGGTGAGAAATATATCCCTATCCTCAACCAGTGACATGCATTAACTTCACCAGTTATATCCCTATTCTCAACCAGCTCAAGTCATTCACCAACCGATTTCTTTGATGGTCGAAGTTCGGTTCATGTCCTCCCAACATCGCCCCTCCAGGTGCCAACCACGAGCTGCTCATGGAACAGCCGGCGGAAGAGCTAGAGATGTCTCGCCTGCAGTCGCCTGGGCCGAGCTGCTTCAAAGCCTATGGGTTGATGGGGGATCCCTGGACTACCTTGATGCATTGAATGTGTACTGAACATTGAAGATATCATAGAAGATATGTCTTGAAGATGCTGGGCTGTTAGAACAATGTTCTGCAAGGCAGCGCTAGATTGGCGGTAGATATTTCAACATTTGGTGTTTTGGCAGTATCTTGGATGAATTGTTTGCTTCACTGACCATGGTCATTAGTTGTCTTGCTTTCCATTTTCCACCCTTAACATGTCATCGTCCCAACAACTCAAACCCGTGTCCAAGCTTGCAGTCGCTAGTTCCGGTTTTCGAGGCTCTGGCGGAAGATCCGTGCTAGTTCCGCACTAGATAAAAGGCGCAGAGGCAAGGGCATGAGGCATTTGACTACTACAGTATGGATTTACCAAAACCAAAACAAATGCATGGTCGAACAAGTATATGAGCAGTTCCAGCAGCTAAAAGTTCGAGTTCCAGCAACCAAAAAACATTCGCCTTAGCGACCCTGTCAGGTTTTGAGCACACAGAAGATAAAAACATAGATTTTGCAACGTGCGAGGAACCAAAGTCTCGCCTTTAGTCCTGTTATGTACAGGGAATTGAGTTTAAACGACCGTTTCTGGGTAGTTACATTTAGGCAAAACCCCACATGTTCTCTATCATGACACGTGTTCGGCTTTCACTGTACCATGCGGTCGAATGCCAGCAATCCCTGCCACGAAAGGTTTTTTCTGACCAGTGGCACATTGGGAATGTAAGAAATCTGTTGGAACCACCGATCAGCAGTTGATGATATCCTTTGAGCCAGGCATGGGCTGGTAGTCAACCCGTGCACTGAGAATCTCGACCCTTTTAGTGTGACTGCTACTGGGGCTTTGTTCATTGACCTTACCCTCTAGCAACCTAACCTGGAAGTCAAGAAACACCATGTTGAATGGGTAAACCATCTACAACTGGTGGATTCTCCACTTCCAGGTTGGTTTTCTAGAGCGTGTACAAACTATCTGGGCGATCCATAGCTAGTCAGGGTCAACCTGTTCAACCGATCTTATCCAACAGCCCCAGGAAGCCATTTCGAAACGCATGTGCTTGGCGCTGCCAAGATACTCCAAGTATTTGCCGCCCAAAACGGTCTCGGAAAACATGCCCAGTGGTTGTCTATTCGGACTTCCATGCCATATCCATGATGGTTGGTCTAACTTCAAGGCCCTGCTGCATGCCTAACCTCATGAGCTGGTCCGGCAGTGTACGCACTCGCGTTGGGTTCGTGACTCGAATCATAACGCCGGCGATGGTTTGGATGTTCCATTTGCCACTGCAAAAATGGAGCTTTCGGATGCATTGAGGCTATTAGCCACCATAAACCCACCAGTCACCCCCATTGGCCACCCCTAACCAGCACTTTTTTCCACCATTCACCACCAAATAAGCATCAATTCACCATCAACTTTGTTTCACTTACTCATCAATCAACATGCACCAACATCAACCAACATCAACCCACCAAGCACCATGAACCACTTGGAGAAATCACAAGGCACCGTCGCCTTGGTGCCACGACCGGCGGCCCAAGGCTTTTGCAGCTCCACATTGGGTTTCTGGGGCCAGATGACCAGGCCCACGCTACAAATTTGCCGTGGACCACGAGGGATGGCGAATATGTCAGCCATGATGGCTGTTTTATGATATGGCCATGGGTCAATGTTAATCAACCAACTAATGGGGGATTTCCACCAACAGTAATAGGGAAAGCAATGGTTAACAGGGGGGAACCAGGGGTACGGGTTTTTGACCCACTGCCATATATGTTCATGATACTGGCTGATCGATGATATGTTTAATGCTGCTTAATGATGGTAAATGATGCTTAGTGATGGTAAATGATGTTTTTTCATGATACTGGCTGGTGGTTTTAAACCTTTTGCTTATTGTCCTCGGCAATCATTAACCAATGGTTGGTTGACTACTATTTTTCATAGGGGTGGTTCAACCACCAACCGGCAAATATGTGGCTACTCATGGTTAAAGTTGGTTGGAATGAGTTGCAGTGGGAAAAAACACCAAAGATAGTTACAGTTTCATCATATGAAATGTCAGGAAACCCTGGCAAGGACATCAATGACTGTGCAAACTGCTCCCGAGAGAGGTCCAGTAAGCTGGTTTAGCGGCCGAGAAAAATCATGGCCAACTTGTCATCACATATCATGACCCGTGCTGTAAGAGGCTTCGTTTTTGGGATGATGCCTATCGATATGTGAAGCTGTCAATGGATGTGGCATGATCTTCCGCAAACTTTGGATTGCAGGGAAACCCCAAGGTGGGAGACCGACCATCTATGGGCAAACTGACGTGAGGGCAACAACAACAACGACGACGACGACAACAACAACAACGACAACAACAACAACAACAACAACAACGATGACCACAGCAACAATGACGACAATAAGAAGACACATGTTTGGAGACCACTGGCATCACCCAGTGGGATAGTTCAGCTTCGGAGTGCTTGACCTTTTTGGTCAACTAATCTGGAAAGGGGGATACGTACTACTCACAATCATGAGCAACAAGCGGGATACTAATGCTAACCAATCTGGACATGTGGAAGTAAACGAATCCATCCTTTCTGGCTGTTGTACCAACGGAAAATTGAGGTGCTTACAGTAATTTCCAGGGGATCTTTTTCCAGAACTTGTGAACGATGACGGGTGGTGACCACGAAGATCAGTAGACGGACATAGCAACAGCAGCAAACAGACAAACGTGTTCCATGTGAGCAGCCAGGGGTAAGCCAATCAAAATCAACCCACACCCCTGCCTATCCAAATCCTTGCAGGTTCCCAACAACTTCCCAGGAACTCGGGGGTCGATCCCAACTCGCATCCACTACCAACAACTGGGGTTGATGGAAGAACCGTGGAAAAATCTAAGCAGGATGGATGAAATGGATGAAACCTATATGAACCAACTACTCAGATCATCTCAGATCCATCGCCAACCTCGACGCAGGATATGTAGAGCCCATATTTTGCACAAACGAAAAGCCTACACCTAGCAAATCAGATCATGCAACTCTCTTGCGGTCATAACTCATTGAATTATCACCTAAAAAAGAACCCTTGCATGTGTCCATGTTGTTTGTTCCTCACTGTTGCTGATCCCTATCCTTATCACCCTTCTGGAGACGTGCTGATATTTCAGTTGATTTCCAAATGTATATGATCATAATCATTCCCTAAATCTCATGTTTCGCTAGCCCTAATCACTGATTACTTTCTATTTCCCTTAGGCTGACTAATCATTCACCTTCTTAGTTCCTCATGGAAATAGCAACCCTTGGCCAAGGGTCCTGTCATTGCTGTCCCAATTTTCCTTGGCTCACCAGGATCCCAACATCATCCGACCAAAAGCCAAGAAGAAGCTGCCGGGCCCTGTGGCCTACGAGCCTTACCGACCGCGGCTGCCTCTCGATTCGACAAGCTCGGCCATGTCACGAAGAAGCAGCCAGAATAACCAAGGTGGACCAACTGGGCATAAGTAGTTGACCCTCTAAGTTTTCTAACTATAATATGGCTGGCTATAAGATTCTACGAGCCCCCTGAGTTGGCTACTGTGCCACTTGGCTAGGGTTTGTCTCTGCCAGAAGTGGTGCATGCACTTACCCTCCTGACTCCAGCCAAACAAAGTACCTGGGAGGGCCCCACCTCGTAAGGGTTAATCAGCTATGACGACCAGCGATAAATGACCAGCATTGATGATGATAATAACAACCAGCTATAACTCTAACGGTAAACTGGCAACAATGATGCTCATCATGAACCAGCATCCTTAACCCGCAATCAAAACCAGGTACAACTGCCTTGCAGCAGACCGTTGAGCTGCAGGGAGTTGGGGTGCCGTTGAGCATTATAGGCACCTCCTAGAAGTGCAGCATGACATTGGTGGTGTCAAGAACATTAGTTATTTGTTTTCCCAGGTGTATTTGCGACGGCTTGTTGATTTAAAAATCGTAGCTTTGGGATGGCGTAACTACGTGCAACTAACCGCCACCTAGACTGATTTGGTTTTTCTTCGGGCACCTCTTTGAAGACGAGCTCCCACTAATACTTCGTCACTTGTGCCATTGATGCGCTCCAGGCAGTTCACCGCCTAGAACTGCTAGGAATCACCGCTAGCTGTAGAGCAACAGCCACAGCGCTGGTGAGATCCACGTTATGCCTTTTCCGAGCATCAAACCCATGGGGTTCCCTTCTAATAATGATCCTTGACCCATCAACCTGGTGAACTAGCCCATGTGCGCATTCACCCTGGTCACCAACTCAACAAGTGGAGCCGTTTGGATGAATAGCTAAGTTGCAGACCATCCACCATTCAACTTGGTTGTTGAGGGGTGCTATCCAGCATCATTCTCACTGAGCTAGGACCGAACTTTGCTCGCCTTTGCTACCGAATTCGAGTGATACCATCATGACTTATCATCATCAACCAGAACTGTTAGCCATCATTCTCCACGGTCATTAGCAACCATGGTCAACCACCATAGTGCACTATGAACTACAGATAGTATATCAACCATCACGAACTGCCACGAACTATGAAGTACTATTGACCATCATTGCCGACCATGATTATTAGCCACATTTCTCTACCATAGTTCTCAACCATCATCATTGACCATCATCAGTAGCCGGTCATTAGCTATCAGTGTCACAGTAACCACCAGACACCTTCATTGACCATAATTTGATCAGATCATCGTTAACAATCAATTTTGAACATCATTGTCTATCAGGAAGGATCGTTATTGACCACTATGAACCACTTTTTTGCCCTCAATAACAACAATTCAATTATCCATCATCAGCGATTAAAACTTCATTATTAACTAACCATCATTTGGCAGCATTTAGTACCATCATCAACCACTATTGACCATCATGGGCCATATTGAACCGTCATCAACCATCACCATCATTTTCATAAGCCATCATCATTAATTAGCCACCATCATTAGCCATCATTGCTAGTCATCATCATTGGCCACCATCAGTTGCCATCACTAACTAATTATCACTACCCAGTAATCATCATCAACCATTGGCCTTTATTACTTTATCAGAATTTACCATCGTTAGCACCATGGGACCATTGGATTATTAGTACCCATTGGATCACCATACATCATAAACCATCACAATTAAGTCATCATTCATCAAAATTGATCGGCATCAATCATCATCATCATCATCATCATCATCATCATCATCATCATCATCAACTCACGAACCAGCATTATTCACCATCTTAAACTATCATTCAAACAATTGTCCATTGTATATCATCATCAACCATGAATGACGTTTAACCACTACTTACTAACCATCATTATCAACCACCATTAACCACCATTAGCCACCAATAACCACCATTAACCACACCCTTAACCACCATTCACCACCTCGTGAACCATGGCGCTGAATCGGTCGATCCTTACCCGCCACCGCCCAGGGCGGATCAAGCCTTCATTCCCAGCGTCGCCTTTCTGCTGGGCATCGCCATGTGCGGACTGGGCCATAAGACGTTAGGTGCGGGCGCGGACGCGTGGGGGGCGCCTGTGGGTACCAGCAGGGTGGGCACAGGGAGGGAGTTATGAGCAGCTTAGTATTGATAGTTTATGTGATTATGAGCTACTTGCTATGGATAGTGATGGTTAAAGTTGGTGATAAGATGGTTGATATTGATGGCGATGGCGAGTAATGCTGGTCAATTAAAGCAATGGTAGATGGTTGCCAAGCTATGAAGTGGGAAGGTTTTTTCCTCCTCATCCGAAGCGTGGAGACGCACTTCGGGAGAGAGGAGGAAACCAGGCGTGATCTATGCGGATTTTGACGGGGTTGTTGTGAACAGAAGCTAGTTGAAACCAAATGATCTAAAGACTGATAGTAAGCTACAGGAGTACTAGACCCGCGATGATGTTGATGTGTTTCGTCAGCCAAGTTGTGAGCAGTTCCCGGGGAGCACGATGCTCTCCCCTCAGACGAATCACCACATCCTTCGCAGTTCCTTTTCAGATTGCGTGAGCCATACGCAAGAAATAGAAAGTACATAGTCAACAGTCAACATTTGCATCCATTGTGAAACTGGTAGTCATGGATGCTTGGGTCCTGAGTAGTGCGCTGTTCAGATCTCGTCATGCATTTGATGGTCCATTGCCCATCCAGCATGAATAAATCTCTGACTGATTTATCAGAAGGTATCCTCTAAAACCTGCCTACTTGAATTGAGGTACAATCGAGTCCTGCTTTCCAACTTGAATGGGTAAGCGTCCCCCGCAACCGATCTATCGCGAAGTGGTTAATCAATGATTAGTAGTAGACAATGGTCCCTAGTGGTTGATTGTGTTTCTTCATGCTTAATGGATTTTAATGGTCAATGGTTGAGAGATTGGTCAGGACTACTTTCATTGATGTCAACCAATGACTACTAATTGTGGTGAATGGTCAATTGTCCTCATGCGCAGTGCCTTGTCTAGGCTCATTCGCAGTACCTTTCCTAGGTTTGGCTATATTCCTATCTGGATATGTGTGGAGATCGGGTTTTACATCCTTATCAAAGGGGAAAGGTTGTGTTAGTTCCACTTGGTCATATGATCCTGGTATCACTAGTATCCTGGCATGTGGTAGTGATCCTGGTATCCTTTGAGTTTTTCCCCCTGGCTCAATCCTTTGCCACCAGTGGCGACCAACCAACCTTCAGCCGCTGGGAAAGGCATGCTGGCCGTATACTTTGCCGGGCAATCCAGCGTCACGGCTGAATCGGGGCCCTAGTGTGAAGGTGGTGGGTGCTGATGGAACTGAACTGGGCTGCCAAGTTGGACCAGTCTGTGGCTCGCGTAGCTCCATGTTTGAAACATTGTTCTTGTTTCAAAGACTGGAGAACCCGACTGATCAATGTTTGTTCCAGCTATAGCCCTGTATAGCTCCCAGTTGTTTCAGTGGCCCTGCATAGCTGGGAAATTCCATCTTCGCACAGCTCCATGACACGGGAACAGCTGGGAACCCGACTGCTGCGGTCGGCGAACGAGGCTTTGCGCTGTACATGAAGCTGGTGCTCTCTGAAGAGACCATCTCTCGCCGCTTGAGCTGCGGTCCGGGAACGTCCGGGAACGTGTCGGGAAGCTTGGGAATTCGTACGAATCATGACTCGGTGTTCTTGCAGGCAACTGCTAGCGTACAAATATTATGTACAAATCTGTACAAATGATTCAGATGTTATGTCAAAAAGTTGCTTCAGAAAGACTTCCAGTTGTGTCGGTGTTTTCTTGGTGTCACAATTCACTTCGATAAGTTGCTCAATAAAGGACATCCAAGAAGAGTGCAACAACATGTTTTGACAATTTTGAAGCCTCGCACATTTGCGGCAGAGTTAGTGCCATATCAGTTCAGACCCGCTCCAAATAGCGAGCTGCAGTCAGATAAATGAATTTGCATCCATTCATGTCCATCATTCCATATTGGTCCATTCACATCCGTTCATTTTCTTTGCATGATTTTCGATTCTCTTTGTTTGCTCATGACTACATTAATATGATTGGTTTATGTATTTTCTGTTGGTTTTTTTGTGCGGCACACTTCAATCACGTCATTCAGAATCCTTATGAGCAACGAGAGTTTTTGAAGAGAGTGGCAACTCGGTGCTGAAGGGTTTGCCAAAGATGCAAACATCATGTGGCAGCACAGGGGCGGGTGTCATGCTTGCGGTGCTGGTGCTGGGCAGCTTTTGTTCGCTTTTGCTTTTCCACGGGCCAGGGATGTCAGAGATGACCTTAAAACTGCTGCAAGCTCCACAGGAACTGCTAGCTCCACAGGACCTTCTAAGCCAAGAGGAGCTGGAAAGTGAGGCGAAGCAGTTGGGTTTCAAAGTCTTTCTGGGAATTTTTTCAAGACCGGAGAATGTGCAGATGCGGCACATCTGGAGGACCCAATTGGAATGTGGAAAGCAGTTGCAAGCTGCAGGGATCAACTACAAATTCATTATGGGTTGGCCGGTGGACGAAAACAGATCCTTGTCAGTCCACAAATGGGGGGTCCTTGCAACGGATTGGGAGGTACGTCAAGCAACCCAGCTCAGGAATGAAAGTATGGTGCATGAGGATTTGTATTTTGCCCACTTCCCAGACGCATATGTAGCAGAGCAGTCCAAGACCTTCGCTCTGTTCGAATACGGCTATAGCTTGGGTGCCTCCTATGTGGTCAAGATGGAGGATGATGCGTGTGTGGATGCCTCAATGTTGTTGCTGAAGATCGCGGAGCATGAACATTACGCACGGAAAGGAGGAGCTGCTGCGCTCTATGCTGGACATCAGCTGGTTTCCTGGACAAAAGGCAGGGACGGCATGAATGATCCCTACTACTCTGGACTGTGCTACGTGTTGTCGCAAGATTTGCTTCGGCTGATTTTGATCGAAGATGAAGCGAACACAGTGCTTTGGGCCCCTTATGGTTCCTTCGATGAGGATGCTGAGACTGGGCACTGGGTAGCCTTCGCAATCAATCATCACAACATCTCGGTCCATTGGATGGGATGGGATGAAACGATCATGCATAAGAATGGGACTACGCACAATGCTGGCCCCTAGCGGTGGGATGGACATCATCCCAGCATCATCCCAGCTCAGTATATGATTCTTTGATGGGTGCAGCTGCTTCTTCGACGCGTTTGATGAAGGCGGGCCACTGTATTCAAATGTATCACCAATACCAATACGACAATGCCAGCAACGGAAAAAGGCGGAAGATGAGTCGGTTGTGGAGAACCTAGGCATGCACATGGAACCAGATATCGAACTGTTCATCCTGTAATGTCCACGCATGTGGCTCTCGAACATGGCAGTGGAGGGTAAAGGGCATCCAAGAAGATTGCAGGAATATCGTTAGCTATTATTTTCCTGTGCGTGGACCCAGTGCAAGTTTTCTCAGGCATAATCATACATATGTGCGTTTTTTCTTGAAATGTTATGAAATGTTGAGTGTACACCATTTGTTTTTTCATGTATGTTAACCATCATTATTCACCATTCATTATTCACCATTTTTCACCATTATTCACCATTTTTCACCATTATTCACCATTATTCACCATTATTTGCATTCATGTGTTGACAGTACCCGATGGTTCTTCCATGCGGTAAACACATCGGCTAACCCCGAGAGTCCTACGGCTGCACGATGGGAGCTACGAAAGCCGAGCATGTTTCAGCTCCAGTGCTCCATTTGCATGGAAGCACGCAAGCGAATTCCTTGGGCTTACAACCAATCTGCGAGCAGCAACCATGGTTGCAACCAAACTTAAGCCCTCGCAATCCAAGCTTTGTGGGTCTTCCACCCATTCTGAAATAATCCTATTTGAGAAGGCTGAACAACAATCCATTTGGGCATAGCCTTTTGGATGTCGGTGATTCCTGCAACTAGGACTGGGACACTCAAGGCTTTGATGGAAAGATTGTCGTTCTTTACCATCCTTGGGTAATAATAGTTTTGGTTTTCTGCCATGGGGGACCCCCAAAAAATGGTTGGTTTATTACTATAAATGACTACTGACTTGGATGATTTAGGGGTCCCCTATGACTTGAGAAACACCCATGCTGTACAACTGATCTCTAGCACCTTCTGACCACTCAGCGCCCCGAGGAGAATTGAATCTTCGGGGAATGCCAGCAGCCTTTCTGGTCACGGCCATACAGCAACTCGTTGCCTTCTGTGCTTTGGGCCTCATGCTTCTCGGCTGGCCATGTAAGGAGCCGGCAGATGGCATACATTTGATGAGATTTGGATGTTTGGCTGTGCTGATTAGTGTACTTATGTTCTAATTTAAATGCGTTTCACAAACTAGTTGAGGGCTTATTTGATTTATTGGGTTGTATACATGTAATGACGTATGTGTATAGATTTTATTTGCATATACACTGGTGGGCGGTTGCAGTGAGCATGATGACCCACATGCCCTGCATGTTTTCAGATTAGCGCTGAGAACGTCAAGAAAAAAATACCTTTGCAAAGAGAAGGCGATGTTGCAGAGGAATCAATTCGAGCCTCCCATGTTGGCTTTGAAAGGTTTTTGGGCATCAGGGTACCAAGTCCGAGCTTGGACAGCAAACTGCAAGTGTGTTGCCAGTAGCTTCTTTTTTGAGGTGTCCGCTGGGTGTTTTGCAGTCCCACGAGCCGCTTCATGCAGTCTTGAGAGGTTGAGGCTGGACCTCCTTTGTCTCAAGAAGTTGCCTTCAAAGTAAATCCCAGCTTGGCGAGTTCAAGGTAGGAGAAGTAGAGTGATCTGGGGTTGAAAATGCCGAAGGAAGTGAATATAAGTAGATTGTAAGTAGTTTGCCATTGCTAAGCATTATCAAACATTATTAGCTATCAGTGGCCACTACTAGCCGGTACTAACCATCATCAACCTTTGATCATTCTTAGCCACAACAACAAGTTGATCAACCATTCTGATCCATTTTGATCAACCAGAACATTGACAGAAATCGCTCATCAGCTTCTCACCAGGGGCGCGATGATGAGCAGGAGCTTGTAAGATGGATCAGGAGGTTGTAAGATGGATCATCATCGATCATCCATGGATCGCAGCTGGTGGATGTTGGGCACCTTCAACGGTGGCACCTCTCAGGAATAAACCCATCATCAGAAACGTCTCGTGATGGACCGCGCCCCCGGCAGAGCAGATGTTACAAGTGAGGTTATCCCGCCATATTCGGTAGGTAGCCATGGCTAAGTCAAATATAAACCGCTTGATAGCTGGTTAGGGGTCCAGAGTCTATGGCTTGCGCATGTCATGCCAGAAACTGAGGATGTTGGTGTTACATTTTTCTCCTCATCCATACGTGCCTCGAAAGCTGACTACTCTCCGCGAAGTTTTTGCAGTGCTGTTCTTTGCCCTTGCCGTGCCATGGCATGCTGACAACTTTCTCGCCACAGCGGAAGGGTCACGGCAGGTCCAAGTGATACCATCCTCACCAGCCTGCCAGCTTCAAAGCTTGGTATAGCTTGTAATTTACCAGCAATTGGTGAGGTTTCTTGAAGTGGGGGGACCCCAAGAACGGTTGGTTTATTAGTCAAAATGGTTCCTGTTAGATGATGTTGGGCCCCCATTTTCAGAAACCACCATGTGGGTGGGTGAACCTCTGGATGTACCGTTACATGACATTGGATGCCCTTTGGTGCACGAGTAGCACTGTTGTTCACGCGTGAATCACCGATTCAGAGCAACATGGCAGATTAGGGACGACCTGAGTCCTGTATCAATACAGGTTGTCTTTTGGGGGGTAGTATTGTGATATGTATTGTTTGCATCATTAGCAACCCACGTCATACCCAAGTAGCAGGCTCATGAACTTAGGACATCATGCCATGCGTTGCCTCAACCTCAGAAATGGGTGACCAACCATCAACCAGCATCAACAGATTGCTGCGGCATGCTTCGGCTAAGATGACACAGTCAATGATTGTTCTCGTTCGTAAAAGTGATTGATGAGTACTGATGTTTGATGATGGCTCATGAGAGTTAGGGATGTGCTAAGCATTGCTTGGTGTCGATGATGAGCCATCGATCAATCCTATTGGGTTTTTCTACTTCATCCAACTAACCTTTACAAGCAGTCCTCGCAAAGTGTCAATGATTTCACAGCAAGGTTCGCGCAACTACGCGCATATAACCTTACAGGAAGGCTACGGGGGAAATGGGAACCCTGATTTGGGAAGCGGTAGCGGTGTTTGAGCGCAAAGAGTTTCGAACCTTACGGGCAGCCGAAAATCAAAGGGACCCGCCGTCAGGGATTTTCAGATTTCATTGGAGATATCGAAACAGGAATAGATTTTTCTTTGGACTTCCACGATTAAGCCAACTATCAAAGATTGTTGCGAATTTACTCTTTCCGTACAAGAGCAACTAACTGCTAAATTATCCATTTCTTGCTAGCAGCCATAAATCATCTCTCCTTGTTGAGGCTCGAGAACCATTCTTGGCTCCTGTTCAATCTATTCTGGTAACATTTGGTAACAACAAGGTTTCGGTCAGCGTCCTTACAGCTGGTTTGGTTTCCTATTGATGGGAACCAGAAGTAACGATGATAGATCCATATTAAGAATCTCAACCCCTGGCGAAAATCATAAAATGCTGGTGATTTGCCGGCCAACCACAGGATCTCCACTCCGCTTTGCGGGCTCCCTGGTTTGTTGAGGTGGCGGTCAACATCGGGCTGAACAATTTCAGCATGTCGCTGTTGCCTGTCTCGTTGATTCTCGGTTTCCGTCAGCCATGGAATGGCGGGATCGTGCTGCTGGTGTTGAGTGGGGCCCCTGGAGGTGCGCATCAACGGAGATTTCGGTAGGTGTCTCAGGGTCATTTTGCTCTCGGCCTTGCCTCATTTCATCACCCCCGGTAGATCCCCAGCTATACTTGAGCAGGGGGATTGTTTCTTCGGCGCTGGATCTCCCATGAATTATCATTCCGTTGATTGGTACCTTGTGTGTCTATTTGCAAGCTGTGGGGATGATAAAGAAGCAATTCCAAAATCCATCATTACTGACCCATGGTCCCAGCCGGACGCTTCAATGACTTCAATGGCAAGTTTTGCACCTTTCAGCCGACCCAGCGTGCAGCACTCTCGGCTGAGGAATATGGTCATTCGCTCCTGCATTCCGCTAGTCTGCTGCTATTTGCACAGTCGTCTGTTTTTCTTTTTCAGCGAGATTTGTACTTGGATGCGCAGGTGGGCTTATAAATGCTTATAACTGGGATATTAGTATACATACATATATATATATATAAATCATATGTCCATAGTAAAAGACCCCATGAGGCGGGAGAACGGCCACAAAGCCTGATGAACCTAACAAGTTCATAGCGGAGGTGTTGACCCCCAAGTAGGACTTGTAGCTTTCTGGGGGGAAGACAAGGAGTGATGGCCAAGGGGACAGGAGTCCGAGGCGGTTCCGCCCTGCCACGTTTCATACCCCACTCTGACACATGGCAGGGCTTGGCAAATCTTCTCATTTTGAGTCCCAAAGTTTGGGCCACTTGACAGGTGACAAGGGTTGTAGAGCATGTTTGATACAGGTTGCCTCATGATTTCAACTGTTTTTCCTGGCTGCTGCTTGATGTCGGATTTCAAAGAAGGCCCTGAATTGTGACATAAAGTTAGTCACGAGGCAATTCTCCATGGTGAGCTACCCTCAAGCCCTGCCCTGACTGCCGACTAATCAAATCTGTTTGGTGGTTTTGAACATTTTCTATTTCGGGATGACTGGTTGATTAACACTAACAATTTTGCCACAGCCTACAACCACCAACCAGAACAGATGAAGAAAGATCGAGCAAACGCAGGAACGCACGCCCTTAGCATCCCTTGGTTATTCTGTCGAAAAAGTTGAACCAACCACTATGTTAATCATTGCCACTAGTCCTTCCTTGAAAGAATGGCAGCAGTAATGCCAATTGTTAGCCCCATCAACCACTCTTTGCAAAAAAAACATAAATGGTTGAGTTACACCCAGCAATCACTTGCCACCTCGTGTTCCAACCTAGCTGGAACAGGGCTTGCTCAGATGACGATCAAAACAACCAATTACTCTTCTAAGGATTCTAAGGCTGGGTGGCTTGCAGCCACTGACTTCGATTTGGAATATGGGTATGGGTCTTTGGCTGTCAGTGACTTGTGGGGGAGAAGAACCAGCAGTAATAGTTGGAATACAATGAGGTTACTGATGGTACACTAGGTGTACAGGGTAAACGACCAGCCACATGTTCGATGTTTTGAGGATCAGATGAGTTGATCAATGTTGATCATACACCGTGCCCACTTAAGCCATTGAAGAATTAACAAAGGATCAGCAGCCACGTGAGCTGAGCCTAGCTGGGCCTAGCCCTTCCCTGGGGCCACGGGGACTTCCGAGGTGACGCTGCTGTTGCAGCAACTGGCCCGGATGCTGGGCCTGCTGGACACCAGCCCTGCGAACTGTTGGGACGTCGCTGGACGGTACGGAGGGCTGGGGAATGTTGTTGGCTGATCTACAACATAATTATTGATTAACCAAAATGTGGATTAATCAAATAAGTTGTTAATAAGTTGTTCTTGCATTGATGTTGCTGAATCGATTTTTCTTGATCAACTGCTTAATCATGGTGAAAAATCTGTAGCAATGATGAAGAAAAACACCATCGACGGACTTCAATGGCCTTCCGAGTGCACTTGAACTCTGTCACCAGCTGGTGTCACACTGGCACCTGATTCATTGCAGATATTTCCTTCATTTGTTTGCCGATGTATCGTTTCCTCACTTGTGGCATGCGCTGCCTGCTTTTTCACCTTTGTTGCATTCAGTGTCTGTAGTCTGTGAAGTTTCTTTCATCCCCACCCAGTGCCTGGCATGAATGACGCAAGAACTCACTTTCCTCATGGGTTCTCGTTGGCTGCGTTGGCCATTGTAGTTTCGCGCTCCCTCAAAGAGGGTCTTGGAGTGATGGCGTTAGAGAAGAAGATTAAGAAAAACAATTGAAATGGTGAATAATATGTTGATAATAATTGATGACTACTTGTTATCGACCATACTGATCAATTCTGATTGATACTTGGTTCTTAGGCATATTGCTATTTAAGCATAATGATTAATAGCAACTATGTTTACTAGCGACGAACAAACGAAGCAAATGGTGTACAATATGCTTAGTACTTAGTAATGATTAGTGCTGGGTAATTGGCAGTGAAAAAGGTTTAATAGATGTTAACCAGATGTTAAGTCACCACCAAAAAATGCTACCCACATCCCCGGTGGTGTTCGCCACCTTCCTGTTACTGAGGCGTTGCTGATGTCCGTTGGGGTCGCGGGTGCGGCCATCACTGCTCTAGCCGAAAGTGAGACGAAGACCGAGGAGACCCAGCAGGGTCACTTGGGCATCGGCTGCTTGGCAGCATGGGAGGCCCCGAGGCTATAGTTGTTTTGTTAAACAAACCGTGCTTAATGAATGTTCATTAGACGTCACTAGACAGGATTCACTGCAAGTGATCATGATTCATGGCTTTTTATTTGGTGACTCAGCACCTATATCAATTACTTGATAGTTAGTATGCCCAAGGTCCTTACCTTCACATGGACTCTGTTGCAAACTGGGTGTACTCCTATGACTTGAGAACCCCCATGTAGATAGAAGAGAAATAGATAGAGAATATAGATGAATATATAGATAGCATCTGATATATGCATGTAGATGCCTGAGATCTAGATATATGTACTGAGATGTGGATACCTGAGACCTAGATAATTGATCTAGATAGGTATAGTTTTTGCATATGCCGATGTCCTTCTCTTAGCAGTTCCGTGATACCTCCAAAAATCAATCTGGTCGAGCTGGAAGGAACAATCTCAGTGGTGTGGGCGGCGATGTTTTGGGAGGGCGGTGTTATGTTCCGCCAGAATCCAACCAGTCCCCAAGTTTCATGGTCCATTTTCGACATTTACCGACTATGACTTTGGGATTGCCTCTAACAGTAACTTTTTAGAGGTCCATACCCTTCATATTGTCAGTAGAATGTACCGCGATTAGCTTCCATAAGAATCATGATCCATGATGTGCCATAGCAACCCATTCTCAAATTGGTCAACCAGTATCGGCTCTTCGCTCATTAATCATGATTCTCCATTCTCAACATTTCTCAACCATTACAAAACTTCAGTCATTTAGGGCGCAAACTATACGATGCTCACCGGGGGTACAGGCTGTTGACAAGATTGACCATCATCACCCCACTTCCTACCATGATCAGCCACTATAAGAACCATGATTCGCTTCCAATCATCACCATCGCATTCTCAACCATCATTGGCCCGAGGCTAATCAAGATTAGCCACTAATGAAGCTAATCTTGTGGCTAATCATGGTGTTGCACTACCAATCATTGGCCAGACCATGGTGCCGTGCACGGCCACTCCACCCGTGCGCCGTTGGGAGTCGCCCATGGCTTGAGGCGTGCTGATGTGCTGCTTGGGCGACATCGCCGCTGCCACCACGCTGGTGCTGGCCGCTGCCTTTAGCAGCACTTTGAAGCCGCCCTTGTCACCACTGGACACGCAGCTGGGCGCGGAAGTGGTGGGCAATGTGATGAGGATGATGGGTGATGCGTGATGAGATGGGTGATGGACAAAATGATGGCAAGATGGGTTAATGTCAATAGGTCAATAAGATAATCGCCCCTGAATAAAGTACGCCCAAAATTGTTGGGCAAGCAAATTTGGTGAAACAAAAACCCTGAGCCCTGTCCTAATTTTTTGGAATTGTTTCAAAATTTTAACAATTAAGCAATTCATTTAGCAATACTAAACTCAAGATCCAGATGTTGGATGTCTGAAAATGTTCTCACTCCTCAATTGATCAATTCCTAATTTAAAACCTTATCCGGAAATTAAAAAAATCATTCTCACAAAGGGGGTAGCCTTGAAGCCTGAGACCCTCTGAATAAAATGTTTGCTTTAACCCCCTAAATAAAGTATCTTCATCTGATGGTCTCTAATCTTTTTGAAATTAGAGAAAACTGCCAATTCATTTAGCAATGCTAAACTACTAAACTCATGATCCAGATGTTGGATGATTTCTGGTTTTAATTATCCTTAAGAATTAGCCAATTCATTTAGCAATACTAGACTCATGATCCAGATGTTGAAGATTTTCAGTCTTCATTGTCCCGAACAATTAGCCAATTCATTTAGCAATACTAAAATCTCTTCTGGGTTCGTCAATTTAAGAAAAATTAGGATCCCTGCAGATGGTTTTTTTCCACGTGTATTAAGGGGGTATTGAAAGAAGGGGGAGGGGGGGGTTAAAATTTAACAGTTAACATTACTGAATCAGTGCTTGGTGGGTGGTGGTAGACTGGTTTCAGCCATAGTTCAAGCTGTGATTCACGATTTTTTGGGGTCTGTAGGGGATCGGACGCTGTTGGTTAATTTCCCCTAGATGCGCCAAGCCATTGCCTCGCACCGTATCCTTGGGCGATGTCCATCCTGGAGAAGCAGAAGTTGATACATTTGGATATGTGCCAAGCTATGCCAAGCAATAGGGGAACCATTATAACCCACCAAAAAATCAGAATGTTACTAGGAAACCATTGGTTGACTGCGGGTATGACTGTGGCTTGGCACATGCCCATTTGTTTTAAGCTGTCGGTTCATCTGCATGAACTAGCCGGTTGCAGGCCTAAGAGTTTGAGACGAGAATTTTTTCCAGATGGGGCTCCTGGGTTGGCCGACCCAGAGCTGCATTTTCCCAAGCACTGAGGGTCTTCTACACCGCTTTACCCTGCGCATTGGCGTTGTTACCTGCGTTTCTGGGCTGGTTTTGGTTGTGCCGGTGACAGTGCCAGAAGTGATCGCTAGCGCTTAGGCGGACATTCGTTTCAGCTTTCAAAAGTTGATCGTTTGCAGACGTGTTCTGATGCTGGTGAAGCGATGTTAACAATCAAAAGTCCTGCCTTTTTCTCCCAGATTAGCAGGCTTCTGGTCATGGAAAGCCATCCCGTGATTTTAGCTTCTGAATGTTGAGTCGGCCCTGCCACTAGGTCGCTGTACGCGTCTCATCCCATCAACTGGCCCAATGCGGGAACATTGACGGACTGGGAGGCGGGGACACTGCCAAAAGATTCCAACAACACACGACAAAGCACCTAAAACGGGTCGGTTGTCGTGATACTTTTTGGTTGCTGCTGCCACTCCACTGTGCACACCACTCCACCCTGCACCTTATGGCGGGATGGCCACATTCGTTAGCATCACAATCCATGCTACTGGTGGTTGCTGAGGGAAGCATCCCCAAATGGTTTGGAAACCCATCCATTGGCGTGGCCCATGTTATTCTCCTGCCCTTAGCTACCGACCTGTATACCCCCAATGATCAGTTGGCATGCATAGTTGCATATGCACGCACGCACACAGAGGTAGATTAGAAATGATTATCAGTGCTTGCTTACTACGAAAATAAAAGCCTTTCCACCTATCAATATACTCATTTATGCATACACATGTAAATATATATATATATATATATTTATTTATTTATTTATATATAATAGCATTTCCATTATTCTTAATATTATAGGATTACTATTATTAGCATTGCTAGTAATATTATTATTCTTATTACTATTTTTGTTATGATTATGATTATGATTATTACTATTATTATTTGTGCGTGTGCCCACACGCATGCATGCAGTAGGAGGTTAACAGCCTTTTGCGCTGCAGGTGCGGCGGCTGAACCTATGTTACCTTTAAGTGGAAAAGGGATGAAAAGCGGAGAGAAAAGCGATTGGAATAAGGCTACCCCAAGTTGTAAAAATGCACCAAGGTAATGAAAGGGGCTCCTTTACCATCCCCAAACAGACCTTTCACTGAGCAGATGAGAAATTCTACAGGGAACCCTTGTTTCAGCCACCATTTGTAGTTTTTTTTGAACCGTTTCTAGGAACTGCAGGGAAAACCACCCTGAAATCAGGGGCTGCATCATGGATTCGCTCGCCATAGGTCTACCAGCGAGTTCATCAACTGAACCCTGGAACGATTTTCCTCGTGAGCCTTGGCTTGTGGGGAGTCGTTGGGTGCAGCGATGTGTGGCTGTTTTTTTTTCGCATGAGTCCATGGGAGAAACCCTTTGAGAGCTCAGGCCAAAAATTGATTCAATTGGGAAACAATGATTTTCGATGAGATTCGTGAGGAACTGCAGGCTTAGCTTGAAGGCGATGCTTTTCGCCGCGGTTGGATGTTTCCACTTGTTTCCATCAAGTCCAAAAAACGGAGGTTGCTGATTACAGTAGCAGAAAACAATCGCTTCGAACACCTTCGCATCTTCGCTGTAACCAGTGTAAATCGCGGCAGCCATTTCATGAGATGGTCCAAAGATGTCCCGAGATGTCCACAGTTTTTCTCCTCATCCACAGCGTCCCCTGCTGCTCCCGGGCTTGGTTGTTACCGATGGGCTCTGTAGTTTGGCAGGTTTTTTCCCCTTCGAAGAAGGTTTTTTTCCCTGCCATGTTGGAGTGTATAGTTCTTCGGTAGAGTCGGTTGCTGTGATTTTTTACCGATGAGTTGTCGCCATAGGAAGTGTCCGTTGCCGTGGCTGGGTTTGAACTTAGAAGGTGAATCGGTGGTCGTTTGGGGTACAAAAGTTGTGTGCCCTGCAACTAGGCGTTGATAGATGAAACTGGTGTCGCCACAACAAATTGTTTCTTTCGACTGGTGGTTGATCATTAGCCAACCGCATGCCCTCTCATGCTGGATGGAATGGTTTGACACTGGTTAAGCGATGATGTAAGCATCAGTTCACCAGCACATGAGTTTGTACCTGCCCTTATTTTTGGGAAACTGCTGCTCTGCCCTTGACAAAAGTGCTGGTTCCTTGGCTGAGGATTTTCTCCGGCGTGGTCTCCGCAGGATACAACTTCATTCAGTACACGGTGGTGCAGACGCTGTCGGCCACCTGCCTTCAACCAGACCCGAATTCTTGTAGGGGCCCGGAGCTCCACATTCTGGGTTTTCTTTTAGATGTTTGGTGGAACTCTTGTTAGAGAAACCCTGGATTTGTTGTTTCCACACACATGTGCATCATGTAACTGTGTTTTTGATGGCCAATCCGCTTCAAGGACAATAAACCCTGCAAGTGTCCCACTTACCTACTTGCCCCAACGCATCATCTCAGAAACTGACAGCATTTGTTTGTCATTGCAGAACGGGGATGGATTGCAATGTCTAGCGTCTGGAGTTCCAAGTTCAGTCGTGCAGGTAACATAGACAGTAGCTCAATGTAGCTCACATGGCGATTTATTCCAAGAATCACTGGCACTCAAAAGATTGTGATGCGTCCAGCGGTGTTTTTTCGCTGCTTTGAAGTTCCACCCTCTTCCATTTTTATTGCGGTAGGATCTCAGGGGAGGTTGCTGGATGCCTCAAGAACATGAGCGGAGTCGATCAAAGATGATACCATGAGATCCGCAACAATTTGATGAAACACCGGCCATTGATTGATCGTAAGATTGTGAATGATCCATGAGTACGGATGTAATTTCCTTTGGCAGGTGCGATTGTATTGCAATTATTCGGATATGCATGCACATAAAAAGCACATGCGTAACTACAATTCGTCATTTACATATTTATTTTTATAAATATATATATATATATATATATCTGTGTGTGTGTTTAAGGTTTATATTTGTATAGAGAGAGAGATGTTTGCTTTTACCGGCAGTACCCTATGTATATATATATATTTTTTTTTTTATTTGTTTATTTATTCATTCATTTATTTACTTATATACAAATGGCAAACCCCCTGGAAGCCCTGGCAAAAGTTTATCTATATATCTGTGTGTGTGTGTGAGTGTGTGAGTGCATGTGCGTGCGTGTGCGTGTGCGTGCATGCGTGCGTGCCTGATTGTTTCTGCCCATGAATAAAAAAGAGATCCGCTCCATAGATCCAAGCGTACCGTAAACTTTAACAAGCATTCAGACAGTCTCGGAGGTTGCCAAATTCGGACCTGGACAACGATAATGCACTCGCTCCATCAACTCGCAAGAATAAGCATGTGATTGCGCGTTTGTGTGCCAACCCGCTGGGTCTCTCAGAAATGGATGGCTCTCAAGTGATGACGGCTGGATGACCGCCTCAGGCGACCCATGCAGCCTTCGCAGGGAACTTCAACAAGGCAGCGACCATCTCATTGCACCGTGGCAGCACAGCTGTCCCGACGGAGTGACGGCGGGTTTCAGGGTGTCCAGGCCATTGGTAGACATGGCTCTCACGCCATGGCTGACATTCCTGTGCTTCATGGGCAGCATGTCATGGCCGCCATGCGGCCCCCCCCCACCCACTACAGGCCCTTGTCGTGGTTGATCCATGGCTGCGCCCAGGTCCATCTTTCTGGGCCTGGAAATTCTGCCGGGCGGCCAGTGGAGCACGGTGATGATCATGGGAATCTGTGGCACTTTGGCAGAAGGGGCTGAGACTCCGTGGGACCAGGGAGCGACATTCTGATGAAAAGCCCCTTGATTTTCCAGGGATTTCGCGATGCTGCGATTTCTCCTGCAGCATTTTTATCAGTTGTTTGCTGGTTTTGTTTCATGAGATGGACTGATTTCCTTATCTTCAAACCCGGGATGTTGCGGAAAAGATTGTTGACATGTGAGTCAGGAACACGTTAGTTCACTCACATCATCCCCTGACATGAGGGAGTTCCTTCAGTGCTCTCTCAAAGGGCTGTTCAATCACTGTCGTTGACCCTGTGCAGCATCATTGCATCACAAATGCTAGAACTATAATCACTCACCCCAGTTTACCTCAATTATATAGCTGGGCCCAGTGCCGACCTAGAGATCATCAAGGTTGGCACCAGGTCCCCGAAAGGCAAGCTGCAGGTCAATGTGAATCGTCCAATGGTTGGACTTTGAATCATCTCCTGGAACTGCGGGGGGTAGTCGGTGCTTTTGTCCTGGTTAGGAAGTGGGTGCACAACAGGGTGGAAGAGCAACCGGGTGACCATTTCTGCTGGTCATGTGGTCAGGTTGCACTCCACACTCTGCAGAGAATCCACCACTAGAAGGGTGAACTGCTGCAGGGCAGCCACATGCACAGCTCTCTCAAGGTGGCGGAGCCACGGGACCCCGGAAGACACCAGGGCGGTGCTCCCTTTCCCTGATTTTGCAGGTTTGCGACCCGTCCAACACAGGTGCATCCTGCATCATCCTGCTCATACATCATCATCATCATCATCATCATCATCATCACCACCACCACCACCATCATCATCATCATCATCATCATCATTCCATTCACATGGAACTTGTCCATTCCAGCCTTGGTTCCCTGGCGACCAGGGCTGGGATGCATCGCCGCTCAGGAAACATCTTGGCCTTCACGGCTTGGAGCTACCTGCAGGCAGCCCGGACCACTTCCAAAGGCGGGCTACGCGCCTGTGAGATCCCTGGGCACCCTGGGTTTGCTGGTGGCGGTTCCTTGAAGCAACCGTTGCTTGGGAAAGCAGCGGTGCGTAATGGTTGGTTCATGGATGATTGATGAGATTTCAATTGAAATTTATGAGATTTAATTTGTTCATTCAAGAAACGGTTCATAATTAGTTAATGGTTGAATCATGGCATGGCCCCTCGAGCTAAAAACATCCACCAATGAATCATTGGCTGACTGGTGCTCAACACAAACCACCGAAAAGAAACAAGAAGAGCTGCTTATTCCCATCGAATTCCCATCCAATACTCAACAATAGGTCCATCTATACCCATCCAACGCCCACTGATATGCAGCAAGCACTAGTTCAGTGCATCCAATTTTTGCATGCTCAGCTCGCTCAGGTGGAAGCGTGTGGTGATTGGCCCAGCGAGTAGGGCAACCCTCCAAATGGATCAGGGAGAAACTCGCGACCAAGAAATGATGCCAACAAACTGGCAGGCGACTGCCACCGAACTCGCCAAAAACTGTGAATGTTGAGCTTTGTTTGGGCAGTTGGGGTTTCGGGCGGAAAGCAATTGGAACAATGATTGCATTCGGGTGGTCTTGTTCAAGCACGGCCGTGCAGTATCCAAAGCAGCAATGGAGCACCAATGGACACCATAACAAGAAGGTCAAATGATTGATCAATGGCGGGACTTCAGCGACAAATTCTGGTCCACAATTGGGGGCATGTCACATGCCAGGGCATGTTCACGTGCTGGAGCGGTGCGACAGGGTGGGTTCATCATGGCACCCCACAGATGGATACAGATGGTTAATTAATGATTGCAAGATGAGGCTGAACCCCAAGTCCTTGTAGACACAGCCAATTCAACCTGGCTGTTGAGATGTTCAATCACATATTGATGAAGTTTCATGACCTCGGAGTTGTCATCATGGAATTCATGGCCGCAGCCATTTTTTCAGTCGTCAGCCCCGGGAAGACGCCAGCCATCGACGCCAAACATGGCATTTGAGAGGCACCGAACGATGCCCGTCCTGGGACTTTGAATTGGAAGTGGCACGGTCCAAAACATAGCTCTGAAGCAGGATCTGTAACTGGCTGACGCTTTGATAAGCTAAATGGTTTTTATAAGGGAACTAAGGGGGATGAAAACGAGGTTTCATCTACAGGGGCTGCGTAGGGGTTATCACCAGCGAAAAAATGGCAACAGGGGATCACAACCAACCATAACGGTTAAACACCTGCTGGCTGGTGGTTTGATTGACATTTGTTACTTTCCCCCGTATCTATTACCAAATGGTTGGTTGACTGATATTTTTCATAGGGGTTGAAGCCACGACCCTGTACTGTATTGGCAAAGTATCTGGGTCATATTTAGGGCAAACCCACTGGACGCCCCGGCGTTCCAGACTGATTTCAACTGATTTCATGATCCAGCTGGATATTGCTTGCCGTGGAACCGGGGCTGAACCTTTGATGCGTCTCCTTGCAAGCTAAGTAGTTTCCTGTTCATGGGATGATTCCTTCAATGCCCTTCAAGCGACCAGCAAATGAGCTGAAACCGCTCACCTAGGAGAGCATGTATTTCCAGGGCTGGGATGAAACCAGAGATGATTGGCATCCACAGCTGTAGTTTTTTTTGTTGGAAGCGGCAGTTTCATCGTTTTGGTTGATGGTGCCCCCTGATTTCTGGACAAACATGGTGTGTTTGATTGTTTTTTTGAATGGTTCGTTCTATGCCGTTAGCTCACCATCGAAAAGAGAAGGCTAATTCCTGGGCGAACTAGAAAGCATTCTGGTCAACCAGCAGAACTTCCTGTTCCCAAGGTTTAAACCGCCGTCATTTTAATGGTGAACCAATGATCCAACCAGGGTTGCCCAACATGTTTCAACAAGGGGACCGCCCAACCCTCGAGGAAGTCACCCTGACCGCAGGACTATCGACGATCCCTTCATTGATTTGGACCAGAAGGTCATCCTCGCCATCAGTTGCACTGTTGGATTTGGATCATGGTAGATCCAGCTCTTGATAGTCCCCCAGTTTACCTTACATAGCTGGTGATTTCTCCCAAATATAGAGCACTAAAACGGATCTACCATTGGGTGATATCACTACGGTTGAGTCAAGACTCCCCTACCACCTAAGCATTGAAACCTCGAAATGTAACGGATAGGATCAGCCACATCAGCAGCGGTGCAAACAGACGTGGAAGGGATATGACTGAAGCAGTTTGGCTGCTGACAGTTCCACATGAAGAATCAGTTGGTGCAAATCAAGAGTTGCAAGGTATGAGAAAATCCATGCCAAATTTTGATGCTGTTTGTTTGAAACTATGGTTGATACTGTAATAGTGATGAACAGTGATATTGATAGATGGCTGATGGTTTCAACCAAATTTGATCTCCCTAGTATTGCCAAATGGCTAGTTGGTTGACTAACATTTTGATAGGGATAGGGGTTGAAACCACCAGCCAGATGGTTGTAGCCCACATGGTTCAAAATAATCTTGGAGTATCAGGTTGCCCTCGAGACACTGATCTTTGTCAGAAACCTGTGCCTGTTGTATTCAGAGACCTGGACAACATATGATGCTATGGCATTGTCAAACGTTGCTAAGGAGCATCACCCAGCATCAACCACTGACAAATATTCATTCGTACAAGCCATCACCAACAGGCAACAGGAGCACCCTTATTGTTGAGTCATGAACTGGCTACCAATGAGAATAGAACAGAAAAATGAGATGGTTCCCAGTGGCAATGTGATTGATATATGGCTGAGAACAGGAAACAGTGGATATCATGTTGATATGCAATCGCCAGCCAATCTTTTGGGGACGTACGAGCTTCTAACTAGAGGGAGTGAAGGGGAATGACAGTATAACCATAGTTTTAACTACCCTCTCCGAAACTAACCTGGAAGCTAACAATCAAGATGCTTACAACCACTAGAATTCTTGATTTTCGACTTCCAGATTAGTTTACCATGGAGTAGGTTGCCCATGGTTGCCGGAAATTTGGCTGCGGGAGTTTCTTTTTGCAGAAATGTGTGATTCTTTCAGTCGTGGAAATATAAGCCCACCCCTCAGACCCCTCCGATAACCTGCCATCAAGCCCCGCAAGGGTTGAAGATAGCTTGACGGTTTGCCAACATCGGGAGATCCTGCCAACAAACCATTCAGAGCACCAGACTGGATCTAGAAATGACTATGGCTATGGCTTTCATTCGGCTTTCATACGGCTTTCACATGGCTTCCATGCGTTTCATGCGGCTTCCATGGCCCAGAAACAGCCAGAAAGCATTGGATCCACGTGGCCGACGGGGGATCTGCGAAGAGTCGCCTCAGGCAGCGTTGACCACCCTGCTGCGAGCCGCGGGCGAAGCGGAGCTGGACATCGAAGATGCGCGGTACAAGCTCTGCCGCGCGGCGGGAGCGGGAGCTGCAGTTGCCACTGCTAACTGCAGAAGAATCCTTGTCATCTACCAGCTGCCAGTGATGCTGGTGATGCTTTAAGTATGGCTCTACTAACTAGGGCTGATTTCTGTGTTCTGACAGTGGTCTAGCTTACCGGGAAAGGAAAGCATTTGATAGGCAACAAGCCAGCAGAACAAACGATGACAAAAACTGTATGCGCAGGCGGCAACAACAACAACAACAACAACAACAACAACAACAACAGCATGATTTTGGGGGAAGACTTTTTCTATGAGACTCAGGTTCTTGGTGAAAAAATCCGATCCGTCCCGTCACACTGCCAGTACACCTTTGTAAGCGTTGCTGGTGGGAACCATGGTTGCTATGATTCCTATGGTTACCCATGATTCCTGTTCAAGTGACTCTGGGTGACCAGCATATCGCTGTGGGGCTGAGGCGAAATGACCGACTTCAACCCCGTGGCAGCCTTTCGTGCCATGCAAGGTCCCAGTATCAAAGGCAGGGGCTTCAGGATGCTTCAGGGCGTCCGGCCGGGCATTCCTGGCGCAGTGCGCACATGGTTTCCAACATCCCGGCAGATGGGTAACCACGCTAGCCTTTCAGTCGTTTTCATACGAAAACTATTGTGGCGTTGTGGTGCCGTGGTCATTTTGTTGTTTCAAACCATGTCCGTTTTGCCGGGCAAAATCGGGGAGGTTTTGGTTGAAACCGTGGAATGTCTCTCTTGAAGGCGTGCTGTTTTTCCTGCCAGCGCTGAACTCTGCAACCGTTTGTTCAAAGCCATGCCGGTGGCAGTCAGGAAATCTTTTGCGTTTCCTTGAAGCCACCTCCGCTACTAAGCAACTCTGCGTATGTTCACCAACTAGAAGGCTCCAATACTTGAGGACCATTGATTGGGCGGAAACACCGTGCGCAAGTGCACATTAACGTCAACATCACCCCACCCCCGTTCTCAACCCAACCCACCCCGGGCTTGACGTAGCATTAACGTCACGTTTCCTAAAGTTTTTAGAATCGTTGCAGCTACACGCATGGTTTTCCACCCGCTAGCACCAACATGCAAGAAAATGCAGGAATACATGTGTGCTTTAGTCTGTTTTAGCATACTCATGCACATGCACACAGAACACGTATATATGTTGCAAGCCTCGCGATGTAGTGGTTGTTCAAGTATGTTTGCATATATGTAACCTATTATTTATATATATATATACATGTGTATATTCATTTACTTTGCTTTGTAGCTAATGATGAAACACCAACAACCGAATTTGACACCATAACAGTTTCTGACAGACACAGCAATCAAGCTCTGCTTTGTCAATGGGGATAGCACAAGCGCAGACGATGTTTGTCGTCAGCACAGGGGCCAACAGAAGCCCTTGGAGAATGGCCATCCACAAAGTATTGTTGATCGTGTAGGACAAGCTGATCGATGGTCGATCCCGGGACCCCATTATTTTAGGGGCTCGCCAGGTGTAATCCAATCCTCGCGTGTGAAAGTTCTGTTCCATCCGCAACGCTGATCCCATGATCAGCACTCCAAACTCCGACAACCAGTCCTTCCCTTGAGTTGCCTTCACGTATATTGAGGGAAGCTACCATCAAATGCTGGGTTTTTTTCCCAACAGTTTGTGGAAAGACCCAGGTGATTCCCTGGCGATTGGGGTCTTAACTTTTGAAGTTGAAATGCCGACGATGAAAGCAATACAAGTCGATACCTGTCCTTAATAGATTTACCCTGGACATGGGCTGAGCTCATGGAATTTGCACATGTTGGAAGAATTGTGTGGGGTAATAGATCTAAAATAGATCTATGTCGGGTATGTGGGCTGCAAGCTGGCCGAGTACTGTAACACGTGAGTATATGGTTGTAGGTCAATAGTGGCCACCTAAAAGATAGTTATACGCGGGCATTATGGAGGAACATCCGAACAAAGACTAGATTGGTCATCTAGGGGATGTTCACAAGGTACTAGCGCATTGACCCATAGCCATATAGTTGATAGACAATATCCCCTATAAGTTTTAGTTATCATCCCCTACTATGAACCATTGGCTATTACTGGTGGGCAAACTGCTTGACCCAGCTCGCCATGTATAGCTGGTATGTCCCTATTAGTGTTGCTTATCATCCCAAGGGGATGGTTTTGCTGCTCGGTTGCTGTGGCGTGGCAACCACCGTGGCCCTGTCATGCGCTAGGCTGGTTGAGCGCCAGCGATCTTCACCTGTGGCTCCAGTCGCAGCCGCATCCTGTGGCAGGCGAGCAAGCTGTGTAGCTCAGAGGCAGCTCCTCAAATTGGAAGATAAGAGATTTTTCAGCAAAGAGGTGAATGAATCAATCAATTAATGAATGAATGAATTCGTGAGTCGATGAATGAATGACTAGCAAAAGAACTGATCAGAAAAAATATGTAGGGAAGCTACACTTGGAAGCGCTTTGTTCACAAATGAACTACCACGGAACCCATGGGTAGAAATTATTCTGGTTCCCCCCATTTCTGGTTTTAAAAGGTCCCCCTTTCTGGGCTTTACCTTTCCAATGTTTCAAATGAGTGACTCCTGAAAACCCCAACGGTCACTCGTGCGATGCCGCCGCAGGATTTGTCTTGGAGGATGTTTTGGCTGTTGTGAAGCTGCGAACCGGTACGCTGGAAATCTTTCCTGAGGAAGCTGCGAGCCCGCTGGTTTTTTTGTGGGGGCCAACTGTTGGGAGAACCAGTGCGGGTCAACGTGGGGGTGGTGCATTTTTGTCTGTCCCTATGGGGAAGGATGATGAACCAACTTGATGGACCAGCATATTTTGGGTGTCAGGAACGGTAGCTGGCTCAGCATATTTCAACATGATAAGTCTGGGTAGCTGAATGATGTCCTACGGTCCCTAGCGGTCAACTTTTTGCTTTTCCAGGAGGAGATCAGCATCATCAAGCTGGCCAGTTTTTATTGACCAGTGGCTAGATGTGGCTAGTGCTCATGTTGATGAACCCATACGCATATGATGCATTTATTGGCATCTGATGCATTTGTATCAATAGGGATAAATAGTTATGTATATGTATATACAGTACAGTATGTGTTTTTCTATAGGGAGAGAGAGATGTGTTGTATTTATATGCCTATATATATATATAGATGTATATTTTTTGTTTGCATGTTCAAAAATAGGAGCATTTCGTTAAATAGAACTTATGCAGGATTATACTGACACGATAAGTGAACTGGCTGCCAACCAACAGTTAGTTCATTTTACGGACAAACATAGTTACACCATATAAGCCTATAGTAATATAGTATCTACACGTGTGAGTGGTTTGTCAATCAAGAGGTGGTTTATCACCACATATTTGTTCGTTTATGAACCAAGACTTGCTTTATCAAGTAGTTGGGTTGCCCAATGGAATTGATAGTGGTAATGATGGCTGAGTGCAGATGAAAACTACGATGATTAACAATCCCCATATACCAACTATCTCAATCGTTTTGGAATCCTATTGTTGATTCATGGTTGCCCACATAGTTGATAAATCACAGCGGATAATGATTGATTCTGTGTGTCCATCGCTAGATTTTTTTGGCCACGATGACAAGCAAATCGTTGGGGCGACTTGGCTGTAGCCCAAGCTGTCCGCTGTCGAGCTGTATCATCCTTTTGGTGAGCCCAAGCCCCAGAATACAAACCCCCACTTCCAACTCTCCAATATGTACCTACGAAACCTTGTTTCATAGGATTGATCGGTTCTTGACCCCTACATGTATACACATAAATCATCGTTGTCCACTATCAACCATGATTTAAAAAGTCCTTTGTGGATCACTACTCCTCACATTTATTATCATAGAACCATCATTGAGCATCATGAAACCATCATTGAGCTCTTTTACCCTTCAATCATCAGCCTTAACCATCATTCATTGTGATGAATGAGTCAAACATGCGTGATTAGCCATGATTGACCATGCTTAACCAGCATACTTCACCATGGCCAAGCTGTTCCCACATCTCCGCACGGGCCAGGACTTCGCGCGAATGACCACACCCTGCTTTCGTTCGAGCGTTTGGTTGAAGGAGCCGGATGGGATGATCCCCGGTCCTTTACCGGGGGGCTGGCACTTAGGGATGGGGTGCCAGTTCAACAGAATTCTCTCATGGATAGTGAACCACGAGATAAAGATGGGATGCCCTTGACAAAGCAAGGACAAATCGATGCAACGATCACGCTTTCCCTACGCAAATGATCATAGCTTTCAGGATGGGACAGGGGAACAGGATGGAAAAGGTGCACACCATGGGTGCCACTGAAAGCGACACTCAGTTTTGTTTCAGCTGGCCAGGACCCGTGTGAGCCTGGGTGGTGGCCATGGCGGCTGTGAACGAATAAGGTTGGATGAACAGCCCTGAAGTTAAGTACGACCAAGTTGTCAAGCAAATCAGGTCCCATCATGTCGGTCTACAATGGCCACCATTCAGCACTGTTGTATGGGAAGTCTATTCAACTGTCGTTGGAAACATCCCCCGGGGTCGCAAACGGATAGGAGCTTGCCGTGCTGGGTGCCTGTTGGTCCTTCACGTCAACAGGGTTAGATGCTAACCGGGGTAGAACCAACCAGGGGATAATACAGTTCTCGGCTCAACTTCCTGGCAAAATCGCGGATGAGTGGTGCTTGATGGCGTGGATCAAGTACGTCCCTTTCTTCAACATTTTCTACGACATTTTCTTCAACGGCACTCCATCGGTTGACGCGATCAAAGATTCGCTGAATGTCCAGGCGCTGCTCAGCGCTTTGCTGATTGCAATTGTGATCTCCTATCCCGGGGCCTTTGATTACGATGAATTGAAGGAGGTCGGAAAGGGGAGGTGATGGGATGGGTGGTGGCGCCATGTGGGGCCTCTCAGCTAGGTCACTAGGGCACGAGTCATGGGAGAACTATGGAGGGCAAGTAGCTTGTATGTAGCTTCTTAACGTATCCCATCGTATCCCCAAGCTGAGGGGCCCAGCTATCATTGCAGGACCCTGCAAAATGCGAAGTAACCCATCCATCCCTGGCTCGCTTGCGATGCATCTGGAGGTTTGCGCCAAGGAAAGTAGTTTCCACTAGCGTTCAACCGGCAACCATTTCGGTAGAATATGGTTGATACACAGGAAACATGCGATTTCTCATCAACGTTGACCACGGATTGCCCTGGGTCCTTAAACATGTTCGCTGCAATCCCTAGGTTTGCGCGTGGCTCACTTCTGGCGGCAACGGCCATTTTTTCAAAACTAGCCGTCCTGAAAATCTCTATCCCGGACCGCGTTATACTTGTTGACAAGTCACTATGCATGCAATGCTCCATAGGGGTCGGATGTTTCAATTCGAGAGACATCAATACGTGTTTTGCAGAACCAATCATCCTGTAAGTCTCTATCCCAGAAGGAGTTATATGTAGTGATTACTTCAACATATGGAGAGACATCAACGTTTTGTGCAAAACCGATGATTTTTAGATCTCTATCCCAGAAGGCACTATACTTTTTGATAAGTCACTATGGGTGCAATGTTCCATGGAAGTGGCAGATTTCATCACAATCAGACATCAACACTTGTTGTTGCAAAACCGATCATCCGCAAAATCCTCATCCGAGAAAACATTTTCCTGATTGTTAATTCACTTTGTGTCAGCGTCTTTCTGTGTCACCCTGTTCTCACTTCTTCCCAAGCAGGAAAGGGATATACCAATATGAATATATCTGGTGTACCTATCTCAATCCGATTTCCCGGTTTCCCAAACTGTCACACCTCGAGGGTAGCATTCTGAGGGCCGCATGCAATGATCAACGTGCTATCATGGTTTCATCAGCTATGAGAATATCAAGTGACCAGATATTGTGGGCAGTGTTGTTACTATCGGTTCTTTTTGTTATTGTTTTTGGGCATGTTTGCTGGATCAGGTGGATTATTGTTCTTAGTTATGGTTAATTTCGATCCTTTCTGGTTTGAGACCCACCACATTCGGGTGTCAAAATGACTCATAGAACTTTGGTTCTTGGGATCCCGCCCAGTCGCGTGTTTGTTGATCAGAGAGGTGTTTCAGCTACCCCGGGGCTGATCGCCAGGCAAGCACTCGGCTTTCAAAGTGCTTTGCTGCAGATGACTCGGATCCGCTGGCAACATCGAACTTGCTTCAGCGGGAAGTCTTCTTGTCAACTCTTTGTCTCAGCAACAACGTTCTGATGGTGGTCCTGGTGTACTTGTCCTTGTCAGGCTTGAAACTGGACGACGACTCCGCCGAGGACAGAGTTGAAACTATTTGGCTTGCCACGATTGATGAGATCGTCCAAAATGTGCGAATGGTTCATTGGGGGTTGCCAGAAAGCATTGATCTAGTCAATGCGATCCAACGTGTCTCATGGTTGGTGATGCCGGGAATGATGCCAATGGCTTTTGGGGTGCACTGTTGTGGAGCCCACGGCTGTGTGTATTTCTGATGAAAGTAATAGGGGTTGGTAGCCAGTGGTCACCAAGATTCATCAACCAGTGTGGTTGAAATAGCGAATGATTACTCAACAACATTTTCTTGACATCACTGGCCCAATGATCATGTTTGCAGCCAGGAACGCTTTGCACACTGGTACTGGTACGTGCGTTTCTTGCTGCTTGCCATGACGATCTTCATGGTCTTAGGCAGGGACCGCCTCCGGGGGAACGTTCCAGGCATAAACCTTGAAGGGTGAACTGCCCGGAGCACATTTCGCCAGGGCCAGGGTTGACACCCAGGGTGTACACAGCAGCGATGACCGGTAAACTAAACTGGAAGTGGACAATCATGTACCTGTTATGACTTGTGGGATTTAGCTTCCAGAGTAGTTTCCCGGAGGGTAACCAAGGGACATGAGTTGTCGCGAAAAACTGGTTCTACTAGCCATCCATCCAGAGTGGCTTCAGGGCTTGTCGACAGCAGTTCGATCGTTTGCACCCGCAACGTGTTCCAAGAATCATCCCTAGATTCGAAAGTCCCCCAAATCTCAATGATGTGCTCTTCGTGTGACGAATTCTCCTCCAGGTGTGGTTACCTTTGCTAGATGCTCTTTCTTTCTCTTCGTTCTCAAGTTCCCTGCGTCTGATGATTTCGAGAACTGCACGGGCGGGAAGACCCGGGACGATTCGCCTTTCTTTCTTATGAAGCTTCGGTCTAGCTTTGACGCCCCAAAGGGTCCCGTGGTTCCAGTAGGATGAGAAGGGATCATTGGTGTACTCTATCAGATGGGTCATGCCCTTGGTAAGGTGTACAATGATGTAGGTATTTGCCCACTCAGGCTGATTGTGGTACGGCAAACCGCTGGTTGTTTTCCCAAATCAGGTGCATCCAAATCTAATCTAGAAGTTTTTTGCATGGACAAAGTTCACTCCAGCTACGCCAACTAGCCAGAAAATAGTATGAAATAGCGGCGGGTGTTGCCCCTAGTTGTGACCTGGGGTGCCCAGTCGGAAAAGGTCAATGAACTATTTCAGAGCTGCAGCATAAGACGCTGCTTTGGGCCTTTGCGACCGCAGATTCCTACTCGCTTGGTTTTTTGGCCAGTCTTGTTCCCAATGAACACCCTTGAAAGGTTGTGAAAACATGGTGCTCAGCGATCTCAGGAGAGACGTTGGCAACTTCATTTGGCTCGGGACCATGCTGATTGTAGTGGTGGTTTTGAGCTTCACTCATTTCGGACAGCTCAAGCTGGACGAGAAGGCCAAGTGCAACAATTTGAAGCAGATTCAGGTCCTCCCGAAGTCCACTGCAGATGAGACCTGATAGCAGCTGAGCAGCCAGTAAATGTACGGTGCTGCAAGCCTTAAGCTGAGCAACCAGAAGCAACAGCTATCCTTGACACTGCCACTCCATGAGCGACACTCTTTGTTCAGAACGATAGAGATGGAACGCACGAAAACAGGTATGTGCAATTGCTGTAACTTGGAAGGGTGGCATGTTTCTACATGTATAGATATTTCAGAGTATACATACATATATAATCACATATATATGTGTGTGTGATTATTTTTCAATTTATTTGTATATTCATTCATTCATTCATTCATTCAGTCAGTCAGTCAGTCAGTCAGTCATTCATTCATTCATTCATTCACGTATAAGTACATATTTTATTTTTACATTTATTTATATATATATATATATACATATGTATATATATATATAGATCTATATTATATATATATATTACATATAAAGATCTATAAATTATTTATATATATATATATACATATATATACATATGTGTATATATATATATATTTGAGCTTGCCTTAAAATTGGGGTACCCGTAAATCAAAGCAAACTCCCTTCTATATTCTCCCAGTAGCTTGGAGCTGGTTGGGGCCAGGGGTATCCCGGCTGGCCCTTTGGCCTTTCAAGGGGAAGCCAGTGCTACCAGGAGTGTCTTAACCAAATGATAGAGAGGGGCATCGCTGCTTAAACGGGATCATAGCCATTCATTCATGAATCGTTGGTTTGGGAATCACAGGTGTGAGGCGCACGATGCACTTGCATTTCCTTGGGCATCCTTCAAAACATGTAGATGAACATGCCAGCAAAATACAAGTCTGTTCATTTTGGGATGTTCACTAAAGGCATTGTGGTTTGAACTACTTTCAGTTCTAGCATCGGTTGATCATCGTCAAAAGGCTTGCTTGCCAAAGATGCGAGCGGCATCTTGTATACGACGCTCTGATTGATTCTTGCATTTGGTTCGCAAAGGCCAGGTTTCAGTGCATTTTATCAGCAAACACACGCCCAGAATCTGCGTTGTTGACTGCAAAGCCTCTTAATGTGGGATATGTGGGGCGCTTTTTTGGTGGTGTGACAATTGTGGGCAGTGAAACCAGGCTGGCAGAAACCATTTCACTGTGTGTGCTGTTCATTGCAAATCAGCAATGCTCAAGTCACCTTGCAACGCATGCGACTGCAAAACATGGCTGCGCTTTGGTTGTGACTCCCTTCGCCGGGCATTTCCCACTGATGCAGCTGGCTTCACAACGTCGACTCTTCGCAACATTGCTTTTAGACACATAAGTCCGCTGCAAAGTTATAGTTGATTCCGTTCCAATTCCTTTTCCAAATGTGCTTTGGGGAAACAATTAGAATAAAGGGTCCCTTAGCTAGAAAAAAATCAGGGACCCCAACCCCACCCAAGGGAGACGGATAGCAAAATTGTATCTCAACCACCACACTCGACAGCATGTCGTGTCGTCATAGGTCTTGACCAACACGTCGTGCTTGACGTGTCAGTGCGTGTTCTTGGCATAGCCCCTGGAGCCATGCTATCAAATACAAGGTTGGTCAGGCCTGGTATTGCTGTCCACGCTAGGTTTTGCGCGGAAACTTACCATGACTCCCTTGCTCATGTTATCGAAAACTGACAAAGACAAGAAGTCGAAATCCTTGCTGTTGCCTACACACGTGTGGGTTTGTACAGGTGCGCGCACGAGTTCAGACATTTACATCCGCACTTGGTTATTCGGATGGTTGCTTGACTTCACATATTTTTCATAGGGGTGGGGCAACCAACCAGGTGTTTGCTCTTGTTGTTTGATTGATGGGCAGCTTGTGATTAATTGATACGTAGTTCTTGCTTATCTGGTAGTTGACTCATGGCCTCTGAATGGTCAATTCACTGGTTATTGTTCCTTATCAGCCATTATTGACGACTAATCTCCACTAATCAACCTTAGCTTTGGTGCCTGGTTGTTATCAACAATTCTAAGCACTTACTTGGCTGTCAACCACTATTAAGCGTAGCCTTTTATTGGTTTTTAGTTGCTACAACTAGTGACTAATGATAAGTGTTGAAACCATGTTTAAAGTTAATGACCATGATGAACCACTAATTAGCCCCAATGGTCACCACTGCCACTTGTTGTAAACAATGCTTACAACCAAATTGGAGGTTTCTTAAGATTCGGGGTACCATCACAACCCCTTTTTTTAAGATGTATGCGTGTTATGGCAAAACCAATGCAAAGCCCTGACCAAAACAAATAGGAAACCAACCATAACTTGGGGAGGACCCCTAGTTTGAGAAACTAAGAACAATTACTACTAAAATCATCAACTATAGTTACTAAGCTAGTTCATTAGCACTAGGTCATGGCTCCACCGTTATTACCATAATAATTGCTATAGCTTCTAACCACATGCCTTGGCATCCCCTACTCCAGGGTCCAGGCACTGCTGGCCCCAGGAGTTAGCCCTGGCCCGTGGGACCCGACCGGGACCCATGATGCCGGAGGTGAGCTACAGGCTGTGTCAGTGCCTTGGAGCCGCACAACCAGGATGGCAAGTGGATCAATGGTCAGTATGATTTCTTGTTGAAATTATGAAGTTTTTTAATATTATAGCAGGGGCGAAGTGGTACGTAATGATGACTATAATGGGGTGATGAAACGTGATAATAATGATGATAGCAATAACGGCTATGATGATGACAACAATCACAACTTCAACAATCACGATGATAGTTGCTGTTATTAGGTTTCAGTATTGTCAAGGAACAGTTTCTATGAACGGTTATTCCTGGCTGCTTTGAATTGGATCATTGGTAGCACTGGCATAAACAATCAGCTAACAGCAAGGGCCAGCTATGGCAGTTTATATCTTGGGTGTTTGCAGGGGGCTGCTTCAAATCGGGTTGCTTCAGCGGACTGCTCAACATAAGTCCAAGATAAATCCATTGCTATGGCTAAGGGAATTTCATCAAGACTAAGTTGGAATTCCTCAGCCTATTTAGCCTAAGCAGCCCCAATGAGGATCCCACATGCATTGGCCGCTGAGTCACTGTGGCTAGACTGCGCAAAATCCGGGAATAAATCTGGAAGAACTGTTAGAGCATCCAGGAGGCAAAGGGGCAATCTTGAAAAAGTTCGCCATATGGCAGTGGGTCAAAACCCTCAGTCCCCCTGGTTCCCCTGTCATTAACCAGGCTGTTTTCCCTATTGTTGGTGGAAATCCCCACGAACGTTGGTTGATTAACTGCTTGACCCATAGCCATGTATAGCCGGTATATCCCCTACTATTGTTACTTATCTTCCCCTATTATTAACCATGAACCAGCTAGTTAAACATATATTCATAGTTAGGCATAGGGGTGGTTCAACCCCCAACCAGGTGGGATACTTTGGCGCGGAACATGTTTCACCTCCGTGAGGCTCTTCCTGTTGGAGCTGGACTTTGTCAGTCGCCTTCGCTTTCACCAGCGTAGGTTGCGTCAGGCGCAGCTGGCGCGCCATCGGGTTTTGTGCAATGGAGCGGTTGGATGGGGGCTGGACATCATCCATCATCATCCATCGTCAAGGGTAGGAAAATTGGTGGATCCTCCATCTTGGAGCTTGGAAAAATTGGTTTGATGGATCCATTCCTGGCGACCAGTGGTGACAGGTGCTGCCCTTTTTGTTGTGATTTATGGTCAGGGTTTGGGATCTGAGTCCTGCCTGGTGCTAACATCCCAAAGCGCTCTGGACGGCAGCAGGCCATGAACAGCCAATGAGGTCACCAGCCCAACATCGCACTCTTGGGGAAGGACCTACAAGCGTGGGCTAAACGATGCACAATACACCCACAGTGTACAGTAGATATACCCGGTGTTGCATGCGTATGGTAAGTGTATGTTTTTCGTTGGTATCATGGTGTTTTATATGTGTGCACATGTGCACTTACTGTATTTGTTTTTGTTCTGCATATGTTTCAGATATCTACACATAATATCTGTGTGTATGTGTCTATCTCTAAATCGGGTTTTTGTCCATTCCCTGTTGATGATAACTGTTGGGGCAACTTGCTCCTGTCCCACAGGTGGCAGTGTCCGGCTATGCCATCATGAAATTTCTTGATGCGGACGAAGGATTCTGTGCAGGCCACTGCCTGCCTTGGGGCTGTTGAATGAATTGCTTGGACCTAGCAACCACTGACCTGTTCGGGAATCATCATCATCATCATCATCATCATCATCATCATCATCATCATCATTTCATTATGATCATGACCATTGCTGTCATCGTTTTCACCATTAGAAGCTGTTGATCATATATCATCATAAGCATGAGGAGCAGCATCATCATCATCATCATCACCACCACCATCATCATCATCATCATCATCATCATCATCATCATCGTCGCCATCATCATCACCTTTGCAGTTTCAAGCATTTCAACCGCAATTGTGGCTCTTGAATCAAACATATGCGCATACCAGGACTGGTTGACGAGCCAGCTTAGCTGACCGTTCCAATATTCTCTTACACCCCCACCGCAGCAATCATGGCCACTCAAAAGCATGAATCATCTATTTCTGGTGATGGGAGACCGATGAAAACATAAACCAGCCTCAGATTTGACCTTAGTAGCTGGTTTCGGGCTAGTCTCCTGCCGCGAAGATGGGCAGTGTACTGATGCTAAAAGGCTTTCCTTGGATTCTTTGTGTTTTGCCTCTTCACCCTCAGCTATCCTGTAGCATCCTATAGCTACTGGCCAAAGGTTGCAGATGTTGCTTCGCCGCGTGTAGCGGTTTAAGAATCTTTATAGTGCAGGGATTTCTTCGGGCAGCGGATCGTGTAGCACCTGGGTTTTTTACAGCTGGTGTATTGGTATCCATGGCAGTCTTATATTCAAGTAGCTTGACTTAAAAAACTAACATTGAGGCAACTTAAACTTAACTTAAGGCAACTTAAGGCAAGTAAAAAGCTCAAAACTTAAGTTTAGGTCAACTTAAGTCACCCCCCAGTTCAAGCACCACTCTGGTGCAGCGTGGCGTTGCCAAGCTGTGACGCACTCTTTCGATCTCTTTCGCCCGTGGCCGCATGTCGGACTCAACAGGTTGCTGCCGAGTAATCCCATGGCATCGTTTGTGAGATGATTTATTCCAAGGTGCTGTGTGGTGCTGGGTAACCTACCGAATGTCGATCAATAAGAGGGAACCAGCAGCAGCAATGGATGATGATGATGATGATGATGATGATGATGATGATGATGATGATGATGATGATGTGATGCTGGTGGTGATGGTGGCGGTGATTCTAATAGGTAGTGGCGTGTCGCTGTTGCCGCTTATTGTTCGTGACCCGGCCCGCCTTTCTTGTAGCTCAAAGGGTACCAGGGCGCCATGTAATCATTGGCTGATCGCAAGTGGCAAAACTTACCTTCAATCTCAGTCAACAATGGCTGGTGACTGGGTATTTATGGTTGTATATTAGACGATTGTACTTCCTTCTTGCTTGTAACCAACAATGAAGATTTAACATGGTTTGACATTGGTAACTATTCTTGTTAGTCACCTATTCGGATATGTGACAATAGATGCCGATTAGTCGGTTACTTATCCTACTGTAATTTGCCCTGGCCAAGAAGTATTGCTTAGTGGAGCAGTCTATTTGACCTACTCTCGGATATTTTGCCATTGCTTGAGGCACCATGACTTTGAGGCTTCATATTTTTGTTGGTCGTTGTTGCTTGCTATCCGCTACTATACCCGTTTGTTCACCCATATGGTCTTCACGATGATCTACCCATGAAAAACTATTGTAAACCTTCATTAACCTTTATTAAACTTCATCAACTATCAAGTTGAACCATCACTATTAGTCATCACTTTCAACCATCACTGACCTTCATACACCATAAGTTTGGTCACAAGCATTATCATTGGTAGACCATCAATATCGATACAACTATGTTGCATGATGGTTCTTGCCATGGCTACCCACAATGTAAGCATTATGTGTAGTAAACATAGTTATTACAGCCATTATGCAATCGTTACAACCATGTTTAACCATGTCTCATAAACAGTTCGCAATCAATGATCATGATTATCAAAATTCATCAACTATTATTCCACCAGTTTACACCTTTAACAACCCATCTTCTCTATATAACCTTGCCTTATAGCCATTCCCTCATTACATCAACCATGGTCACCAATCATGGCCACCTGTCAGGCATGGGCGGTCTCCTTTGTGCTTCCGCCGTGCGTTCCCTGTTGATGCGTGGCATCCCTGGCTACGCACGGCCCATGGAACCCCTGTTGCCTGGCTGGGCCATGGCTCCCCAGGTGCAAAGTCCTGGCTGAGTCATATTGATTCAGGGCTGTTTTGGTACTGGTTGGATTCATGGTTACCATTGACAAACCAGCCACTACTGTATTAAACTATCTGCCCACTTGGCAATCAATCGGCATCACCATTGAAAGAGCTATGTAGATGTGCCACTATGACAAGAGAACCGTGCTTGTGTCCCTACTGTTGCGCACTGTTGAGATCACAAACTACCTTGGTAAATAGCGGTGGGTTCGCTCACGCGTGCAGCGGCGAATGTCACCAGTTGCGAGCAGTGGGAGTGCACCCAGAGAGCTGGGCACCAGCGGACTCGCGGAGAGGCCGATCCAAGTACAAGCAATGGTTAAATGCGCAAGAGACCCCCTATGACCCCCTAGCCTGCACCAAAAATCCAAGGAAGAATATGGAAGAACATGGAAGAACACGCAGAACCCAAGCAAGACTGGTTGAAAACAAGCGAGAAGCCATGGCTAATGCCGCTGGCATCTCCAACGACCAGGATGATGAAATCGGCTGGTGGATGGGGTTAGGGGAACCACCCAGAGATGCTCACTTTGTCACACCGGCTTTGTCACCCTCACAAGCGCTGCTAGTCATGGTTTCCGGAAGTGAACGTATGGGAGTGACAAAGCGCCTGGCTTGGTTCCAAAAGACGCAAGGAACCAGGTTTGGGCCTCCCCCAGCCTTCGCCGTGCGCGCGGGACCACACATCATGCTTGGTGAACCCCGCGCCAATCCCAAGTGTTGTCAAGTTGACGGGTAATGCATGCCACCCGCCCATGCCACCGCCCTCTTGCTGCCACCCCCTCACCCCAAAAGATGCCCTTGCTCTGGGACGCTGTTGCAATTGATTTTTCAAGTATCAGCTGTGCCTTTCCCATGTGAGGACGGCCCATGGGTCACCACAGCACCCGGCGTCAGAAATCTGACAAGCGCTTTGCTACGGCAGGCAAATCTACTCGTGTGGGGATAGACCAAATGAGGAGTCACTGTGCCAGATAATTCTCTATGGGTCATGATCTGTTTGAGCCACTACGATGATATATTATAAATGCAACATGCGTCATCGATCATCCAGTGATACGAGTTTTGAATACTGTGATAGACCAAGCTCAATATGCTGACCGTTATCATCTCCACAAAGAGTGATGCTACCAAAAAACACCAACTATGGTGGTACCGTCAACCTATCAGCGTCAAATGGGGACAATGACCATATGGGTCTTTCTCAAACTAGGGGTATCCCAAAATTGGTTGGCTCATTACTATACATGCTTACAGTAATCGAGGGTGATTTGGGGGCACCCCTATTTTGAGAAACGCCCATATGTGCTTGATAAACCAAGCATCACCATGCCGTGGCCGTGATGGGCTCAGTCCACCTGATTGGTTACGTCATGGCAATGCCTCGCCCCCCTGGCTATGCCCATTGCTTGACCCCGGGTTCACCACGGCTCAGGCTGTGTGATGCGGTGCTGAAGAGGATCAACTCCACGGAAGCTCGGTGGAAGTGGCGCGGAAGTGGCTAGCACCATGGAGTTGAATGAAGCGACCCATGACGCTTCAGCGTTTCTCACCATGGGGTGAACCCATGGGGATCGCTTATTTCTCGAAACGATGAAAAAATGATCATTTTGGGGCACCCTCAGTTGAAGAAACCACCACATGAGCCGGTCCAATGCAGCTGCTGATGAATTCATACAAGTATAATGCACGTATGATGATGCGTGTGTGTGTGTGTGTGCTTATAAGTTCTTATATGTGTATATATTTGTTTACACTGGTATTTGCTTGCGCTTGTTAATGCACATATTCATCATCGTTTTATTATTTGCAGAATTCATTGAAGAGAGAGAGAGAGAGATACATTTACCTCCCTACCTCCCTAGTTGCCTACTTACATTTGCTTCCATCTCACCTACTTCCCTAGCCCACCTACCTAGCCAGCCATGATTCGATCCCCAGGACGCTGCCTTCTTCCCCGCGGACGCCTTGGCACGGCTGTTGGATATGCTTCTGCCCACGGCCAGCCATGGCTATAGCTGGGACGTGGCAGATCGTAGCTGCACGGCAGCGTTGGAGATTCCTGTGCTGCACCCGATGGCCGTTACAAGGTTGATCCCACTGGGTAGGGGATGGCCATCATGGATGGATAGAAATTGATAATGATAGAAATGGTTGGTTTGGCGCCTAAATTGGGCATTGTGACCATGATTAGTGATATTAGCGGCTACAAATCTGCAATCTTATGGTTGAAGGATAATGTAGCCGATGATATGATTAGGTTTTATGGTCGTCGCTTGTAGCTAACCCCATTGTGATAAGTTGACTGTGATTGTCAAAAATGCGGTAGTGCTGACCACATGTCAATGGTGCAGGCTTACCATTAGTCTTTGACATCGTGATTCACCCGTACTCTCAGCCACGCCACAGACCTGTCAGTTCTGTTCACAGGAATGATGCGATACAAGAGCTGTTGGCGAGTCGATCATATGCAGAACGAGAAACTGGTGCTGAGAGTGTGATCTATTGACGGTTGCCATCCCAAGTTGTGATCTTTTTCAGTTAGGTAATGTTCGGTTCACCCATTGATATACACTTATATGTCAATTGATAGTTATATTCATATGAGTTGAACCCATCAATTTTAGGTTAATCAATTGATGTACCCACAGTTCGGCATGAATTACCAAATAGTCTAATGGTTGCACACTGTTCCTCTACAGTTTCCCTGTTGCGACCCAAGGTTTGGCCTTCCGCGAGAGCTACGAACGCGCCCGCAGCCCCTTGCGTGAGAGCTTCGAACGCCCCCGAAGCCCCGTGCGCGAGAGCTACGACCGTGCACGCAGCCCCTTCCGCGTGCCTGGCATCAGCCCACCGCGCTTGGTGCCCACCAGCCCTCGACGATCTGAAAGCCCCAGATCTCGCACCTGGGAACGAACCAGCGGCAGCTTCACCATGGTTGGTTCATGGTGGCTGATAATGGCGCTCACTGGTTTGTGTGGTTAGTTCATAGTGGCTAAGCTTCGGCTATTGATGTATTGATGGTTGATCATCTTGTTGACAATCATGCAAGTTCTTGCTTAATCGTACCATTTTCCTTGCACAGAATTCTTGAGCCTTTGAAACAAGGCAAATTTTCGACGCGATACCAAGCCACAAGGGTTTGAGATGACTAGACATTCTACCATGTGTGCTTGTTTTGCATGCCGCTATGGGACTATAAAAATCATGCTTAATCAACCTTAATCGATCCAACGAATCCAACGATCAATCAACTAGTAATGGTCAATAATGATGGTTGATGATGGATTTCAAAGAGTAATAATGAACAACAACAATATGGTAGATCCAGCTTTCAATCACCGCTAGTTTCATCATAAGAGATGGGTGATGTGCCCACATTCGGTGTCAGACATTTGATCACCATCCAAATTGGTAATGACAGTTGGTACAGACAGCCGCGTCGATTCACGGGGTCAGAAACTGGCTTTCTCACGCGGCCACAGTCGGGGATCACCATCATGGTCTATCCATGTCTATCCATGTCTATTGAGTCCCCGGAAGCATGGTTTCCTAGGTAGAATTTATGGATGAAACATGTATCCAAGTGAATTACAGAAAATAATCTGAATAATATACCTAGATCAATTACTGGAGAGAGAAAGAGAGAGATCAATTACAGAATGCTGAATCATGTACCTAGATTTCCTTAGATCTCCATAGATTTCCACAGGTTTCCATACGGTTTCCAGGGGGTTCCGTAGGTTTCTACTTGTACCTCAAGAATTGATGCTTTCCCAATAGATTTCCATAGGTTTCCACAAGTTTCCACAGATTTCCATGGGTTGCCACAAGTTTCCACAGATTTTCCAAGGGGTTCCATAAGGTTTCCATAGATTTTCCACAAGTTTCTACAGATGTTCCACAGATTTCCATGGGTTTCCACAAGTTTCCATAGGTTTTCCATAGGTTTCCACAGGTTTCCACAGATGTTCCAAAGGTTTCCACAGGGTTTCCACAAGCTTCCATGGATTTTCCATAGATTTTCCACAGGTTTCCACAGATGTTCCAAAGGTTTCCACAGGGTTTCCACAAGCTTCCATGGATTTTCCATAGATTTTCCACAAGTTTCCACAGATGTTCCATAGGTTTCCACAGGGTTTCCACAAGCTTCCATGGATTTTCCATAGATTTTCCACAGGTTTCCACAGATTTCCCATAGATTTTCCATGGGTTTCCATAGGGTTTCCACAAGCTTCCACAGATTTCCACAGCTTCTCAAGAATCGATGTTTTCCCATTTGCTGCGTTTCCGAGGCGCTGCCTTCCTGGCCGGCAGCCCTGTCCGCCGCAGCCTGGACTATGCTTCCTCGCCCGTCAGCCCTACCAGCCCTGTGACTCCCTTGCCGGAGCGGCAGTTCGGGGAAGCGCGCATGGGGGAACCATGGGCTTACCCGGTAAGGTAGGCATAGGAAGGCAGAGGTATGCATGTAGTCGTCAGCGATATGGTTAGTCAGGTTAGTATTAGTAGTGACCAGTTACTATGGTTAATCAGGTTAGTACTCACTTATATACGATGTGTGGATGCACATCCGTGCTTAGAACACGGTGGTTAGTTGGCTTGATTGGTTCAAGAATAGTGGTCAGCACGATTCTTACCCAAATCGAATGGTTTCGCTCAACACTGGCGAGTGCGCGTGATTGATGATGATGCTTCATGATGCTTCATTGTAAAAATCATTGTAGTGGCTACCCTTTTGATCATGATGGCAATTCATTCGGCAGTTCCAGGATTCATGGAAGCCATAGGTTTTTGAATTGGCACGCTGTGCTTTGTGCACAGGCTATTTGTCTTGGCTTTTCACTGACAGCTATGGCAACGAGACACTGGGAGTTTGACCCAGGTGGGACAACCACCATCATATCTTGTGTGCACAGGTAGTGATCGAGGCTGGGGATGTGAGATTCCCACGCCCATTAGAACGTAGAAGGTCCCTGGTGACGGTTGGATCTCCAGGACTACTTGGTGCCGGATCGTCGTCCTCCCCGTCACCAGGGACAGAAACTCTACGAGACCTGGGCTGGTAGCCCCAAATCTCCCATGAGGACCGGTGTCAGGTGCTGCCCCGGGTGCCGTTGATGATTGTCATGAGGAAGCCACAGGTTTGCAGCATAGTTTTGCAGGATGCTTGGTCATGTCCCAAGAGGCGCTAGTCACAGTGGGCTAGAAGTGATGATTTCTCTGTCTCAGTACCTCTCCTCCTTGGAACTGGCGAGGATGACTGGCAACTACATCAGCGAGTTGTCAACCCAAGACCCCGGGCTTTCCTTGGACCGCAGCACGCTGGAGAGTTTCCTGCCCTCCCCGACTCGCAGTTTGAATGTCTCTCGGCTGCGCTCCAGGGGAGGATGTGGCCATGCTGAGAAAATGATTGGTTGCCCAGTTGCCCAAAGATGGTTTTGATTCCCTAGGCACGAGAAGGCAACTATCAACCGTATTTGTATGCATGGGGGGCTGGGGAAATCGGTGGTTGCCTGGCCAAGAGTTGAATCTTATGACATACCACCTGGATGGGTCAGCCAAGGTTACAAAGTGATGCCCACAGCCCACAGTCATAAGTGGATTAAGAGACCACCCGAGACCACCCATCGATAGCTAATCAACTTATACCTGTCATATGGCCACCGACTGCATACCAATCATAAATCTATCATTATTTTAAATCGATATCAAGATCTATCACTAGTCACTCTTGAGTCAGAGTCAGAGCTATAAATCACTTTCGTTTTCTGGGGAGGCATCACTTGGCCGCCAGGGCTCGTTCTTGCGCGAGTCTAGCCTCGAGCGACTCAAAGGCGGGATCCCAGCATCACCAGTGGAATTCTTGGAGGAAGCATTTGGACATCTTTCGGTTATGAAGATGGCTGATGCTATTAGAATGAATTTATCCAAAACAAGGGCTGACAACCATTGACGGTTAATTGATTAATCAAGATAGCTCGTATGAATTGCTACTCCAAGATGGCTGATGATAACCATTGATGCTTAACCAGTTATTTGGACGAGTATCTACAATCAACTTGTCGATTAGATAAGTACTTGGCCGGTCATTTTCAAGTGGCTGATGGTTGGCAGGCAGCGATTTGGAGCCCTGCTGTGGGATGGCCCTGGCTGCGCAGGTTTGTCCTCGCCACGATCTCCAGCCATGGACAGCTTGCATCAAACCAGGCATTTCTTGGACATGCGCGCTGGGACCTCAGGGGGTACCGCATCATCGGAGCAGGCCCCAAGGGGGAAGCCTACCGGCCCCGAAAACTCGAAATCGTTGGATGTTGGCTTGGAATGGCTTGGAATCAATACCCATCCCAGGGCCTACCAGGCCTACCATCAAGCCTCAAAGCTCAGACAACGTGATCATCGATGATGAGAAGCAACAGCTGATGAGAACCAGCCATTTGTTGCTCCCAGCATCCCCAAAATGGGCTTAGAAACGCAAAACGAGCACGTTTATGGGCCTGAATTTGGTATGTTTTAGCACTTTTATGGTATTTGCATGCGTATTTTACTATTTGCTATTTTTATGTGTTTGTGTTGCTATTCGGCCAGTGCATGTGAACCTATCCCACGGACGTGGTCGACAAGCAGATGGTGGCTCAATCCCCAGCTTTATAAGCATGATGTTTAACAGTTGTTTTGCTACGATATTCTACGATTGTTGACCATCATTGAGGAATATTATTAGTCAACCACCATTGATTACTGTTCTACTTATTCTGTATTCGCCACCATTACTATCCACGAATCATCATGGCGCTAACGTCATGATTGGTAATCCTGACGGCTTGCAGGCATTTCCTTTTACAGTAACCTGGTGCAGGGATGATTTTTGTTGCCTCCGTCGGAGCCTGGCTGGGATTGTCTTGCAGCAAGGCATCAGAGTAGTAACACTAGTTTTCCCAGCAATGACCGCTACTATGGGATGTTTAGTGGGTACCATCATGACCAAACCATGAATAGTTGAACCATGTTGAACGACTATTGTTGTTTACTATTCCTCATTGACCACTGGAAGTGCCATTGCGAGCCACTATCAAACCACCATCGACATGGACAAGTTGGCGCCACTGAGGAACAACGAGCGGTGCAGCAGAAGCTTGCAACTGAAGTCCTGAGAGGGGCCTGTGACTACCATGTACGGTCAAGATCTAGGGTGATCAAATGCCGTTAATCATCCAAAAAATGGTTGTTAGTCACTGTCAGTCATCAAAAAGCGCCACTTAAATACTGTGGTCTTAACGGGGTGACGATTGTAAGCAAACAAGAAATGGATGGTGGTTGGACTTGTGCAGGAACATGGATTTGGGATGTGAGGAGTCAGGGGTACAGGGGTGCTTGACCCACAACCATATCATGTAAGGTTCATGACAGCTTGTTTCCTGCATACACCAGTGCATCTATACATTTAAGCGACTGCACGATTTGTCCACATACTTGCGTGGACACAGTTTGCAGACGCAGAGGCATTGTTCCATCCATCCATCCATCCGAGATATATTCCCAAAGGCCTAAGCCTCCCACGCTTGATGGCACCTCAGTTCGTTGTTTGGCTTCATGGCTGGCGGCCCCCAGGATGCCAACATGTGTCGTCGTTTTGTGCTGGTGCTACTTTTCTGGATGTTGGTTAGTATTCCTAGGTCCTTTAAAGGGGAAGCTAATGAGCTACCAGGAGTGTTCTAACCCAACGCTACCTGTTTTTCCCGAATATGTTTGGTTATTGCTATGTCAAGTTATCCATCCCTTTGTTTGAGAGTGCTATGAAGTCATAGACACATGTGTGTTTTCCGTTCCGGAAAAATCCTTTTGATCACATCATAGCTGTAATCAACATCCTCCATAGGCAGCTTATCCCTCAAACCCACGGCATCACCAATGGCGCAAGGGCCCCAGGGCGGGGCCACCGTTGCGGTCCAGGACCTTGATGGTCATGTCTCGTATCGCCAAATTGGATTCGCAGGCAGCAAGCTGCCGGATGAGTCATGGTGAGAAAATCGGCTCCTTGGAGACCCTGTGGTTTTACCAATCACAATGGTTTCCAAGGTCGATTCTGATTGGTAAAATCCAATAATCATTAATTACCAATGGATATTTATATTACCAATCAGAAATGGCTTTGGTTTTCACGGTTGATTTTCCTATCAATGTCCAGAAGTCATTTCTGGCAATGAGAGGTTGACATGCGTTGTTCGTTGCTTGCGCCCATGCTTCGGCTTTGCCTGGTGGAACTGGTGTCCTGTCAGTTGGAACCATGGCAGCCATGACGTTTTGGGGAGCCCATGGGCTTGGTTCTGCCTGGCCCCGTCCTTGAGCTTAAGAAGAGCCCTCTTGGACCTGCGTAGGTTTCCAGTTTCCGCGAAATCGGGCGGGGTCCGAAAGAAGGGGGGGTGGATCCAAGATGAGTCAAGCAACCCCTTGGTGAGTTTTTGTTCAGTCACTATTAGTCAGATTCAAAACATGTAAGAGTTGAGAGAGCCTTGCAGACGTTTTCTTGACCTAACCTCAGCTGGGTGGCCCAACTTCTACACTTGAAATAGGGAACCCCCAAAATGGTTGGTTTATTATTGTGAATGACTAACATAATATTGGATGATTGAGAGGCGCCCCCTATTTTCAGAGGCATTAATTTATATACCTGTCATTTTTGTGGCCATAAGACCCGTGCAACCTCCATGGGAATACCCGGAATTCTCCAAGCGATTCTGCAAATGTCCTGGGTGCAGCGCAGGTTGAAGATTTGAAGGCCCTTATGCCAGCTTGCTCGACGGTCCCTGGGATACCGACAACCGAGAGGTAGGTGGAAAGTGGGCGATCAGGTGGTTTGAAAAGTATTTATTGCTCAATATTGTGGTTTCTCAAAATATGGGACGCCAGAAAATTGATTGGCTTGCTACTTTAGATGATCAATAAGATGGATAAATAGGATACACCCATTTTGAGAAACTTCCATATCAGTAAAGAATGCTTCTTGAGAATAACGGTTAACAACAGTCAATTGTTTAGGATAGTAGCGGATATTAGCCAAACTCGTCATGTTTAGTTCATGTTATCAAAGATTCTTTGTTTACCACTTTGCCAAGCATGATTGATATGATTAGCTGAGATCACTAATACTGGATGGGCCGATGGGTTACTTCAGAGCCGCACGGTCAGTACTGGTTGAATCATTCTGCTGGGCAAAGCTGGCATCATCAGCGGTTGAAACTTCGAACATCACAACAGGGTCCGCGCAGCCCCTGGCTGAGGTTGAGGAGGTTTTCGCGGAGCTCGCCACTCGGCAGATCTACACGGCTGCCACAGATAAAGCTCCACCCTCAACTGATTTAATCAAACATGAAGCCCTCAACATCATAAAGCCAAGAATGTTGATGTTAGATGATGTTAGCCATTTTGATCATAAAACCCGTGAAATGGTTTGCATGTTGGGCTGAACCAACCCTTCAGTGCCATTGATGTTCCAACCAGCTGGCACCTTCGGGGTCAAGGGTGGCTTGCAGGACACCATGCGAGCGGGATATATCAGTCTTAGCGACATCCGTCGCTTCATGTTCGGCACCTTGGATGCAGTGCCGGTGGGAGAATCTCCACAGGTGGGTGGCTAACAGCCAGCAGCCTAGCTGGCGGGTGGTTTTGAAATATATTTCATGGATGTATTAACAAATGCTTGGTTGGTCGGTCCGTCGCTTGGTTGCTTGGTTGCTTGGTTGGCTGATATTTTCCATCGGGGTTACAATCACCAATCAGTAGATGTTTCGTGGTTTTGCGATTGCGTGGATCTGCTATATACGCACTCATACTTACACATACCCACTGGAAACTAAATTTAAGGTTTAGCAAGGGATCTATAAGGTGCCAAGTCTGGGATGGTTGCAAAAAAAGCGATGTTATTCCTCAACCTCGAGAGTTCTCCATGTTTCGCTAGGATGTCCGAGGCCATTCACGCTTCATGACATAGTCTCATGTCCAAATGTATTTTTTTAAGATTTCATCTACACAACCAACAGAAGACGTAAAAGATACATAAGATCTACACATGCAAACATAAATATAAAAACACAAGTTTCTTCAATGGTATCCATGTTCGCATCGCACAATGAAGGGCTTTCCAACCTTCCCTTTCCATGGCCGGGGTAAGCCAAGGCTACGGCTTAACAGTGAAATACGCCAGCTTCACCACCATGGTCAACGAGATCCACCTGCGTCGCAAGATCTTCGCGCAGCATGCTCTCAAGGGTCGGGCGCCTGGGGCACCCTGGGGCGGTAGGATTTGAAAGCGGGATCCAGACCTCTTTGATGATGTGAGGATTGACCGTGCTTCTAGTGCTGCGCTTGCTGATGGCGCTGTTGATCTTGCTCCTGAGCTTTTGGCTGTTGCTGATCTCCCCACGATTGATTGATTTGCTTTTCGTGTTGCTGGCTTTGGCTTTCTGATGGAGTTGGGCTTCTGAGAGTGGCTAGTTCTCTATGTACTTATTTTCTTGCATGTTTTGGTCTCACCTTCCTATCCTTCCTTTCGCCTGCAGCCTGAAGCATAGGCCTTGGGGGCACTCGTTCTTAAGCGCAGGGAAACAAACAAACCAACAAACAAACAAACCCGCCCAGAGGTGTTGTGGAAGTTGATAAGCACCTCTCAAGAAGTAAAGGGCCGAAAATTGGCCGTTTCAAATTGTTTCAAGGTTGAAGCTTGTAATGTTTCTGAGCTTCGATATGTTAGCATGTATTTGCCATTTATTGGCTTCGCCTGACACGGCAAAGCAAGGTTTGTTGGTGCCCTGCATAACCTGCCCGCCGCTGCTCCTCGCCAGGATTTTTCATGCTGCCAGACAGCCGCTGGGTCGCAGATGAGAACTGGGCCGATGTCAATCAACATCATGAATGATGCTTTATATTGGATGGGAATTATTAGCGATGGCTCATTGATGATGAACATTGATGAATCGATTGCAGATCCACGGTGTATTGTGCTTGCCATGTGGTACTCTAGCATAGCTGGCTGGAGAATTACCATACCCTTGGCAAGGAATCTAATCTACTACAGTGGACTTCTGAGGATCAATAGTGGCACGGTTCATTTTTTACTGGCGAACGGTAAGTAATGTCGTACAAGTTTATGGTGGATTGGCCAACAGGCTGTTGGATTACCAGAGGTTGTAGGCAACACTGGTAAAATCAGATAGTTATGACCATGGGGTTATAGTCTTAGCTGGTAAACAACAAGTTATAGATATATAGAGGTAAGAAGGTTATATTTTAGTTTTCCCAGGGGTATAGTCACCAGGGAGTTATAGTTCTAGATGCAAATAGATGGGTCATGCGTGGTTCAGTGACTCCTCACGTTTCATATATGCTACGTATTGATTCTGTTGATAATCTTTAATGCTGGATGACAATAGCTGCCTATTGAAGGGTTGTTGGAATTTGCTCCCTGCCTTCGATGATGCAATTTGAATGATCTATGTAGTGAACAACAGATGTTTTTCTTGTTGATGATCGCTTTAACGTTCGTCTTGGGGAAGATGGCGCCCTTCGTGGATCAACTTTCAGCACTGCACGGCTGACATCGCTTGGGGCTCGCCACCGCGGGGGCACCGCTCGGCGAGGCCTGGACTACCGGGACCTGGGCGTCTTGACCTTGCCTTTGTTCAGCCAAGCGTGTCAGGTCGCTGCGGCAAGCGATTTGTGCGTTGACATGCGTCGAGGTGACGTAGGAAGGATTTGGTGGTTTCTGAAGCCATTAAAAATGGTTTAACAACTACTATAATGGCTTAGTTAAACAATAGTTAGCTAATAATAGTTGATAATAGGGCAAACTAACCAACTGTAATGGCTGAACAACTACTATATGGTGGTTTCCTCGGGGTACCCTCAAAAAATGGCTGGTTTAGTGCTTTAAATGATTGACATTGGATCATTTGGGGGCACCCCCATTTTGAGATACACCCCATATGGTGGTTTCCGAAGCCAGTTTGGGGTACCCCCAGTTATCATCACAAAGCTTGGGAGATCTCAGCTGCGACTTCTTTGAGAAGTTTCAATCGCAGGGATGTACAATAGAAACCCACTACTTTGGGGCACCATGATCACCATGTAATCGAAGACCCAAGGAATATCAAATGACCCACATATGAACTAGTTTCAAGAGCTCACGATGTTGATGATCAATGTCCATGTCCCAATAGGAAGCCTGGTCAGCGGCTCATTTCCTGGGTATTTTTTTGCAGTATGTTTGAGCATTTGGCATTGGCCTGGCTCGGTCGGCGCGAACGTGGGCATGTAAGGCAGTGATGGACGCAAGTACGGACGACGAGGCCAAGTCCATTCTCTACTTGTGACCTGACATCAGAGGGCCTCACCAGCGGGACGCCATGCGATGAACCAACTCATCCACATGGCCATGCGCCACGGCCAGCGGCAGGCTCATGATGTTTGATCCACACAACTGATTTGCCACGTGCCGCTACGTATGGGTGTAGATATTCATGAATCATTAACTGCTTTGAACCATTACTTACTATTACGACCGTTAAATCTACAAACACGAGAAAACTCTTAGTTAATTTGCATAATTGTCAAGAATTAATTCATCATGACCAACCACCATCACAGCAACCATCAATAGAAGCCATTGATTATATAAACAGGGTACCGGGTACCGGCGCCAATGGCGGCCCTGTGGTTTTTTCGTCATTTGCATGGTTGTGGTGTTTCCATAGGGCGTTTGTCAAAAATCTCAGCGAAGTCAAGATTTCCCCTGTCCGGCCAACCTCGTTGCATCATCATTTTGTCCGTGGGTCCCATGTTGGGAGATATTTGAGTTGTGTTTCCCTGACTCCTCTTTTGTTCCCTTTTCCTTTTGCTGTGCTCGTCCATGCTTTGTTCAATGTTGCAGCTAGCCTTGCTAGCCATCACTAGTTGAGATTAAGTGATTTTTAGCCGTCATTCACCACGGGATTGAACCAAGACTCTTGCCCATGACTGTATCAACCATCAGTCCCTCTCATAAGCATAGATCAACCATCACTACAACAAAATACAACCACAGTTAACCAACACTACTCAACCATCATTAATCATCATTGCCCATCACTATCATAGATTAACCGGTTAACCATAATCATCCGAAACTATGATGAAAACCATCCTCTATAACCATCGATCAAAGGATCATTAGTTGTTTAATCATCACTATTTCACCATCATTTCACCACAGTTTCATCCGAAACTATGATGAAAACTCCATCCTTCGTTAGTTTTTCACCACTATAGCAAACAGTTTTCATCACTATTTCACCATGATTTCACCATCATATCACCACCAAAGCAGGCAGTTTTTACATGAAAAAACACGAAAAAACTAGAAAAAAACACAATTTCACGCCCTCAGATTTTCGCTCCCAGGCTCCGTTCCTCCGAGCCCTGCCCGGGCTGCGGCTTCCGCGTCCAACGCTCGGCGGGCGCCCCAGGGCGGCC
>VSDK01011826.1:615695-628977 GCA_009767595.1 Symbiodinium kawagutii
CCCGCAGGCTGCCCCAACGTCACGTGTCCCATGTGCAGGCGCAGCTTCCCCGGTGTTGGTGGCTGTTGGTTGCTGTTGGTTGGAGCGCTTGAGTTGGGTGATTGATGGTGATAGTTGATGTTAGTTGGGTGATGTTAGTTGGGTGATTGATGGTGATTGATGTTGGTTGATGTTTGTTGGGTTGGATTGGTTGATGTTGGTTGGATGATGGTGGTTTTTGATGATTGTTGATGGTTAAAATTGTGATTGATGATGATTGATAATGGTGATTGATGGTGATCGTTGATGTTGACCTGCAGAAAGTCGCTTGCCCTGGAAATGCTGGTGCTCTCCAAAAATTTGACCAAATCAAAAAAAACACAGCGACAAGTTTGTGGTCCATTGCCGCCATGTGCCTCCACATTTTGCAGCTGTGGATCACCGTAGCCTCTGCTAGAGAGGACTCCCTTCAAGTGCAACTTTGTGGTGGGCGACCGGCCTGAACCATGTTCCTTGTTCCGCAAGGGGGGGCTCATTTGCAGAGAGTCCTCAGCAGTTTCGAACAACTCCACGCCGAAAGTTGTCTACCAAGATTTTGTTTGGTGTAGCTAGTGTGCATCCTTTTATAACAAGTTCTTTTGAAGGAGTTGTCATATTTCATGGTTTTGTTGAGTGCTGTTGGGCCATGGGTGCTATTCCCTTATTGTTCAGCCGCCACCAGCCAGATCCAAGCAGCCACTTATGCAACCCGGGTTGCCACCGGTCCTTTGAGGTTATCCTCTGACATCGACAGCCAAGTGCCTGGCTTGCGGAAAGCGGCATGCGCAACGTTGGGAAGCGATGCGCCTTCCAAATGATTGGGGATAGCATTTTAAGTCGGAGAGGTTACTGAGGGCTAAGGACATGATAGTTGATCATGGTTGATGATGGCTGGCAATGCTTGATTTTGATGATGACCAATTCTGATTAAGAATGCTCCTCTGGGAATAGCCAGCAAGCATTCCAAGTCAGCAACTGCTGCTTGAGGCCGGAATTGATTTTGGCGGGTGACTGTTTCACAGATACCTGGGCAAGCTGGGGCCAAGTGAGAAGCCCAAGAAAAAGAAGAAGAAGAGCTGGAGAGAAGCATGTTGGTATAAACGTTTGGTGGTTTGCTTGACATGTGTTATTTCACCGTGGTAATTCTGAACAATTGGTTGGTTGACAGCGTATGTTTCATAGGGGGTTGAAACCACCAACCAGTGATCGCACCGGGCTGGCCTTCATTTGGTCAGAAACGGAACTTTCTTGCCTTTTAAGAAGATCAGCGCAGCCTTGCGGTCTCTGATATCCTGATATTTGGACTGGCCTTGGCCCTAGGTGGTGCAGAAGCTATTTCATCGACAGTGCCATTGGTTTTTGCATCCCAATAGCACGAAATAGTGATGATAGCTCAACCATTATCAGCTGGTTAAGCATCATTCACCATCATCAAAGCGTCATTCATGATCAATCACGATGAATCAACAAATATGAGCTGGTTACCAGCCGTCATGAACCATGTGGGCATTTTTCAACATAGGGGTATCCCAAATCATCCAGTATTACATAGCCATTTTCAGCAGAAACCACCTCTAAAGTTGGTATATCCTGTCTAAGTGTTGGTTAGTCATAATCCCCTATCATTGACCATTTGCCATCCATTTCTTGGGGTCATGGCTTAAGAAACCATCAGTTAACCATACGGAGCCATAGATGGTAACTATTCACCATTATGAACCATATATGTCATAACCATATATGTCATAACCATATATACCGCACATGCCACTATTCACTATTATAACACTGATCACTTATATGCCATAACCAATAATTCACCATTATCAGCCATATATGCAACCATCATGAACCATATTGGGGTCCCCTATGGCTTAAGAAATCCCCGGGTGACCGTATACGCAACCGTTCATCACCAACCCCTGGCGCAGTGGCTACTGAGTCCTCGGGACAGCAGGGTGACCCTCCGCCGCCGGGGCCCAGGACCAACCTGTACCGCCTGCTGGGCGGATGCCTGGAGGTGCCACTGGAGACTGGTGGGATCCGGTGTGGTTTAGAAACGGCACATGTCCAGCATGTAGAACATATAGATAGTGTATTTACTGTATATATACACACACACACACACATATATATATATATATACGTGTGTGTTTGTGTGTGTGTGTTTATTTATCAATGTGTTTAAATGTATGTATTCATTCATCGATTTATCTTATTTGTCTATTTCTAAACTTATTTGATTATTAATCTATCTTTTGTCTGATTTATATATTAGATATTTATCTATTTATGCACTTATTCATGTACGTGTTTTTTTTAGTTTGTTTGTTATTTGTTTATTCAGTATTTCTAAGGTCTTTGGTTGAATAGTGTTGACGAATAGGCTAAACGTATGCTACCATGCTGGCGTGATAGAGTAACGTTGAAAACAAAAACAAGTGACGACTTGCGCTAGGATCAATGTGGCAAGTGCGCCATTCAGGAGCCATCTTCCCAGCTTTTCTGGCAAATCACGATCACGTAGCTGACCATTTGCCTGGCAATGAGCCTAGCCACTGATAGTCACTAGGCCTGGCATGGAAAATGATGACCTCACAATGGATTCTGATTGCCACCTCCCACAGCCCCGCCCGTGTTGTGCTTGGGTCCCGTTGCGGTGGTCACAGCCGACCTTTGGGGCGCGCTGCGCGGCTGGAGGCCGCTGACGAACTGGAACGAGAGCGTCGGGAGCTGGCGGCCTTCCTCACGCATGAGATGCTTGCTATGAAGAAGCACCAAAATGGAACTGCCGTAGAATCGGATGATTGATATGGCTGTGGGTCAATATTAACCAACCAACTAATGGGGGATTTCCACTAACAATAAGAGGGAATACAATGGTCAATGATGGGGAACCAGGGGTACGGGGTTTTGACCCACTGCCATATGACCAATCGCAATGGACATGCGGGGATGTATCATAAATGAATGAGGATGCACACTGATCTCCAATGGTTTGTCAGTATGCTCGTGTGGTTATCGTCGCGAGAAACAATAGGAAGGAAACTGAATGGTGTTCATCGGGGCTCGGTTCATGGTTGATATTGCCAAAATTGCGTGACTCAACTAAACATCCAGTTGGCTGAATGGTTGCTCTTGGTCGTTGGGCTACAAGCTCACCACTAGCCTCCGGCTAGCCTCTTGAGACGCCGATGGAGTGCTAAACAGCCGAATGCTTCTGGTTACTTTAGGGACGTTCAATGAGGGCGGATCGTTTTGGCCTACAGTTCGGTGTTCGCATACGAGAAAAGAAGGGCTCTGTTTGATTGCTTGTCAAGAATCCTTGCTGCTTGACTACGACAATGGATTAGATCAACCAAGGTTCACAGGAGCTTATTGGAACCTAGAACTGGATGAATCACCCATGGATCAACCGTTAAAAGGGGATCAAGATGATGAGCAGAGCTTGCTTCTGACTGTTCCAACCTACTTGGTTCGCTGACAGCGTTGTTCACCAGGACCAGGCTTTGAGGAGGGACACCCCCCTGCTAGGCCCTGGCCCCTGGAGCCCCAACCATGGCCTCGGAGTAGCGCAGCCGTTGGATCCCCCAGGATCTGTGGCTTGTGCGACGTGTTCACCTCCCTCGCCTGTGGCCGCGACAGCATCTTGGGACGCACCTGGGGGACCACCGTTCGTCATAGGTGGCCACGGGGATCCCAGGCCTTGGTAACCTTGGTGCTAAGCCGCAAGCCCGGCATCAGCACTGTCGGTGGATTCCTCACTTGGCCTCTGGTAAACTAACCTGGCAATGGAAAATCACCTTTTTTGGGGGGAAGCGATATTTTTATGATGGATTTTCCATTGCCAGGTTAGCTGAGGGTAGCTGATGGACAGCCATGATGCCCCGATCGTGTTTTATCAGAGTCTCAGGAGCTGGGTCCACAAAACGAGTCACCGCTTACCAAAGAGATTAGGCAGAGCTTGCTCTACCGGAATGATATCAGGAGCACAAACCAAGGCAAGTGATCCCCATTTATTGCCAGAGCCGAACTTGAAATCCGTGGAATCCTTGATTGGTGTTGTGATTTGCTATGGTTTGTTGCTCTTTTTCTGTTTATGTGGTTTCCTACAGGTGCTTCCCTAAACGCCGCAATGCGTTGATCAGAGCAGTTGGAACACCTGGATTCATCATCGCTTCAGCCATAGCTAGGCCATCATGAACTTCGGGAAATGAAAAGACTTATGTTTTTCTGTTCTGAATCAATTGGTGGTTTCTCAAGCCATCGAGGTACCCCAAAGTTATGGTTGGTTCACTACTATAAATGACTATTTATCGATGATTTGGGGGTCTCCTATTTTGAGAAGCACCCATTGGTCACCACATACAAACGATATATCAAACACATGTTCACCACATAGCAATATTCATACGATATATATATATATATGCGGTTCACATTTTGATGTGTAAGGCATCATTGCTACAAAAAAACGTAAAATATGCAGAATCTGTATCAATATGTCTCTGAATCTGTATTAATTAATATTTAATCATATCAACTATACATCATGCAAACCGTGGGAATTCCTGGCAAAAAATGCATCATACATACGTTGACCATATTCTCAGCAGAAATAAGGCGTCAATCAGATCTTTAATCGGGTTTTATTAACCCAAAGATAGATCAACATTAGTGTTGAGCCCGGTTATACACTGTATAGTTGGTTGTTCACTATGATTAGCCACGAACCATCCATCAATCATAAATTATTATCAACAATATCATGACTTATTCATTCACTCGTCAAGCATCAGTATGAACCATCATTTGCCATCATGAGTCATTACCACTTTGTTACGATAGCTGGTCACCATCATTCACCGCCATCACTCTAGCCACCACCAATCACAACCAACATCTCTGCTGAGATTTACTCATCCTTCACGCCCAACCTGGTAGCACGGGAAAATCCAACCTTGACCTTTCACCACTAAGATGAGCCATGTTGAAAAAAGTTCTTAAAAGTCCTTTAGAGATGAACATCTACCAGCCATTACCAACCAGCGTTAATGGATTCACACGAACCGCCAGTAACAACCACCTACCACCAGTAACCGCCATTAACAATCACCAACATCCCCCAACCACAGCCGAAGCCCTACAGAAGCAGCCTGCTGTTCACGGCTGTTGCCCCGTTTCGAGGCCTCGGTTTCAGCCAGTTGGACCTGCGAAAAGCCTACGCGGCGCAAGGGCTGCCGGCGCCCACCGGGGAGCAGTGGGACCTCCTGCAGGGTGGCCCAGGGGTGGGGCGCCGCCAGACATGGTTCACCACAGGAATTTGCTGGTGAAGTCATGGTCATGGTTCAAATTGGGTCAAGAAACTGGGGAATGACGGTTAATAGGCTTAAGAAATGGTGTTGACTAAATGGTTAATGATGGCTAATATTGATTAATAGTGCTAAATGATGATGGGGAACTAGTGGTTCAAATGGCAGATGCTGGTTAATTATGGCTACTAACATTTGATAAATGTGGAATAGTTAGCACTGATCATAACCAACCAACCGACCAAGCAATGGTTCACTACCTGGCCTATTGGACCACTACATCAACGAATTGGTTTGGTGATGAACTGGTACCATTGGCTGGTGAACAATTGACCACTTCTTCCACTGGTTGTCCAGAGCCATGGGACCACATACCAACCATCCAATAATAGTTGAGTTTCTTTCTCGCCCAATCTTGGTGTAACAATCTTTGCAATGGCAATGCAACATGTTGTGCATTATGGTAAACTGTACTTGCATGAGTTCTTTTAGCCGTCACCAATCTTCACTGTGGACAAGCACAACTCAGATGACACTTCAATCGCGTGAAATAATTGGCCAGGGATGGTCTAATTCACTTTTTGTTATGGTTCTCTGCTGCACAGGCAGCTGGTGAACCAGGATCAGTAAGTTCCATGTTTCGTTCAGCGGTCTCCTGCCCGCACGGCTCGCAGTTGATGGGCGGCAGCGCTGGGATCGAACCATAGCCATCATTATCAATCGGGAAACCACCAGTTTTATGGGCACACCATTTTTCGACAAACCCCTAAGAAACTGCACGGTGATTGTTGGTAGCCCCTGTTTGTAAGTCAGTTGGAACCGAAGTGAAGTGACTCAGGCTTACCACGCAGCAGTTCCAACTGCCACAATGACCGTGGCAGCCTTCGAGGTGGCGTCGCTTTGCCGCGCCCAACTCCAATTCAGTGTCCTTCCTGGATTTCAAGAGCGACTTGGACGTTTCCAGGGGCCTCAATGCAACACGGCCCAGCCACAACAAACTTCTGTGATACCAAACATAGTGTAATTGATTATGTAGAATTTGATATAACAAGCAAATACACCAACTAATATACCAACTATAGACTATATCCAATTCTGATTTACCAATTGCCACAGATAGAAGTGATCTAGGTCTGGCTGTCAAAGAATATCAAGCTGAAATTGTGCGTTTTCCCTCTGTACATGTTGCCAATTGGTAAGCAGAGTTCGTGCTTATCCAACGAAAAACCATACCCCTGTGCGCGCGATCTACGGGTCATTTGGATTCTTCATGTGCCAGATTTTCATCACAACTGGTGGCTTTGCCACTAAACAGGTTACCAAATGCAAGGTCAGTTGCTGCCAATTGTCAGGCTGTAGCAGCTGCATGGTTTTGTGCAGGATGGGTGGAGAGAAGATGCAGCGCCAACTGTGTGTTTTCGGGGATGTTTCAAAGGGTGTAACATGAGGTCGATTGAAACATCGATTTGATTTGTGTATGCACGTTTTTAGCTGGTTGGTGGTTTTATAAACATTTCAAGATTTTTATTTTCCCGAGCATTTTGGATGCATGGTTAGCTAAGCAAGATGTTTCATACGGGTTAAAACCACCAACCACTTAGTGTGGTCCCTGGGTCTTGTGATCAGATGGGTGGCTCACATGGGTGGATCCAGCATGCTGTTGAGGCGCTTCCCACTTTAGGTCGCATTTTGAAATGACCAGGGATAGTCACCACAGTTATAACTTATAACCATTTTTAATCAGTACTAGCCAACCAATCAATCAATCAACCAATCAAATACTTCGAAATTGTTTGTCATGGTTGGGATGGAATTCACCACCAGTTCCAGCTTGTAGCTGTCGAGCCCACCAAATTGAACCACTGCATGATAGTGTTCAAATCGACTAGGTTGTAGTTGATTAGAAACACGGAAAACTCCCTGATTCCTGTGTAACCCTGGTTGATTAGAAACATGGAAACTCGTTGATTCCTGTATAACCCTATCAGATTTACCTTTTTTGCCTTCAAAACAAAGATAACCTTATGAGCATCATCTTACCTGTATATACCAAGAGTTGTTAGCCTGGAGCCCAGGCCAGCTACAGCCGTTTCTTTGAAGGCTCGGACCCACACTGTTGGGCTTTGGGACGCTGTGAGGTGAGGTTGACCGATAGTTGTATGGACACGCTCAAAAATTAACGATGTAGCACATGTATGGCGGTATCCCAAGCCATTGGGAACCCAACAATCTATGGTTTCTTACTATACGATGATCAAAAAATGATGGCTGGGGGGGTCCCCTAGTTTGTTTAAATGGATGATGTACATATAGATATGCATGATCGTTTCCCACTGAGCTTGGCCGTTGAAATGCTGCTCTTGGCATTGGGCAGCGTGTTCGCCTTTTCTTTTTGGCTAAACTCTTGAGAGGGCCATGGAGTCGATGAAGAATGATGCTAATATTTTTAGATATACACTTAAATGATCGCACATGCATTCCCATTTGGACACATCGCGGTCTATTTATCTAAGTTCCGTTGACAAAATAGTTTGTCCATGATTTAAAAAGTACTGCTCTATTGAGAAGGGACTCAATTTTGTCGCGGGTGTTGACCTTTGACATGGCAATTCCCGTTTCTTTTGACCAAGCTGATTGCCATGGCGGCGCACGACAGCATGGTAGACCCATTCAATGATTGATTGATTTAAGCCCTTACCACGTCACAAAAATCAAGGCAGCCATGCGGTGACTTCTAAACCGTTGGTGTCATGTGAGCTCGGTTCCAAACGTGCAATCGACCCACAGAGTGGTTCGCATCTGGCTGTAAATAATCACCACCTAAGAAACCATCACAGTGATCTGTTTTCGGTTTCAGTCTAGCTGTTTGTTGCTTATGTATGTCATCATTCACCAGATGCTGAGCATGACTGTTCTGATATATTGTGACTATTAGTTGTGTTCATGACCATTCCCATGATTCTTGTATACTTGAAGTCCGGTGATATTCCTATCTTCTGCTTGGCAGTAGGTTGCTGGGATAGGAAGGAACACACTTCTCATCACTTCTCTATTGGGTTCGAAGTATATAGGGATTCATCCCCTCTTGTCTAGGATATACCCGAGCACCACTAATCACGGACCAATGGCTAACCACCATTCACGATTGGTGATAGATTTTTTTTACCATCTAGCTGGTGGTGTTATATAAACATGTTCCTCAACATATGGCTGTGGGTCAGTTCACCCTCAGTCCCCCTGCTTCCCCCATCATTTGAAATTGTTGGTGAATATCCCCCATGAAATTGGTTGATTAAGTGCTTGACCCATAGCCATATAGTTGGTATATCCCCTAGTATTGTTGCTTATTATTATTAGTATTATTAACCATTTACCAGCTTGTTAACCATTGTTGTTGGTGGGTTAACTGCTTGACCCCTAGCCATCTAGGGATGGGATGGGTGGTTCCTTGATATTTTTCATAGCTGTTGAAACGATCGTGGTCAGGTCCCGTGGCCGGGAGAACGTGCTTGGCGAGCGACGGGCGGACGCTTAAAGCGACTGCGCGCCACTGACCTTGACCAACCGAAGCAGTCGGAATGAAAGGATATGAAAGGATTGCCTTTGATTAGTGCAAAGGGATGGTGATATAACTAGTGGATACTAATGGTAGATCATGGCAAGTCCATCAAAATCCGATGAGTTTGGTGCATGATGATCAATGAATGTAAGGAAGAGTTGGTTAACGCTGTGGCCTGAGAATGTTTACGAAGAGTGAAAATACTGCGTGTAATCGGCACCTAAAGTCACTGAGAATCCGCCTGGTATGCGACCAGCGCTTGGTCGCATTATTTTCAACAGGAGAATCATTTGATCAGGAAGAACTAACATCGAGATTTCTGAGTGGCTGGTATGCCATGGAATCAAGAAAAGAAGTTCGTTACATCGCCAAGATGATTGAAACCAGGACAGCCATTGCACCAGCCCACCATAGCCCACCCCTGTTGATGCTGAAATAGCATGAAATAGCTGGTGCTTAGCACGTGGCATGCTGTTGAAAGCCTTGGAATCGAAAATACCATGGGCTCCGTGCTGGTCAGGTCCAATCTTTTTGTCTATGCTCGGACGGCGATTCCGCAACGGGGGCCCGCCTCACCCCGTACCACAACTGTGGCCGTTTATTCTTTGTAGGAATCCTGACAGGGATTGCAGGACATGCGCTCTTGCAACATGGCCCTCGCACCGGTACTTGCAACCGTTGATCAGAGACGGGCGCAAGAAACAAGACTAGTTCCATATACCAACTAGCACCAGGTAATGCCCCGGGTGTCCGTTTCGATCATGTTCTATGTCCAGACACTGCGGCGTATCAAGTTATCCAAATTGACAGTGAATTTTGGACTTGAAACAGACGGGTGGAAGGTTGCAACAGAGAATAACCAACCTGCACCGTCAGCTATTGCCAACCATCATAAATGTTCATACATGTTTTGACTATCACTATACTACCATTAGCTATGAGCTATAACTCATTATTCATCACCATTAGCCATCACTACGTATCATGAAGTGTCATTGTATAATCATTATCTCATGTCATTCGCCACCAACGGACCTATCATCAACCACTGACCACTGAAGCAGCAGGGTTCCTTCCCAGGGACCAGCCGCTGCATCGCCACGTAAAGCCAGACAGAAGCAGTGCCTATCCCCAAGGGCTTTGTTGTTGGTGTCCGCGAGCCCTTCATGAAATTTCATAATTAGCTAACACCAAAGATCCTTGATTGACGATGGTCACATAATGGCTAGTGGCAACAAACAATGTTGGTAGGTCTGGTAGGTAGTAACAAATTGTTTACCCATAGTGGGTAATGATTTATGATGGTGAAAGATGATCAATCATTGTCGGCCAACCAAAAGTTCCCACTGGTTTCATGACCAACCAGCAGGTCCTAAGCTACACCACGGCACAGTTGTGACATGTTCGCCCGCTGTTTTTCTCAACGGGTTGCTGCAAAGGGACAGCATTTTCTCGCATCGCATGGGATGCGGTGGCATCGGTGCACGAGTTATTGGTGAAGTTGCCCTACTGGAAGTGATGATTTGGGGATGGTTGGGGGGTCACAGCACATGGAATACAAGGATATACCGCCTATATGTGTGGTATGGTTGGCGAACTTGGAGTTCAGGTTTGGCCAATTTTGGCAAACTTGCCATTTGGGAATACAGTATTGGTCACTCGGCTTGTAAAGATACTTGTTGATTTTGATTGTTACTACTAATACTTGCTCAACTGACTGATGGTTCTTAACATTTTCTTTAGTAAATCATTAACGAATGGTTGGTTGACTGTTGTTTTTGATTGGGGTCGTTCAACCACCAAACAGGCTTACTTGTTGGCATCATTAGGGGGTCAGCCCTTCATTGGCACCCAGGTGCTGCTTGAATACAAGACTCATTGATGACATGGCGGACATCACGGCTGGGGCTAAACCGCCAGGGATACTCGAGCTGATGCCATCGCCAATGACCACCGCTCGCATGTTGACAGCTTCCAATCTCCAGGCTACCTTCGCCATAGGTTAAGGGTTGCCGAAGCCATGTTTGGAGTAAGAAAGGTGGCAGCCGTCGCATATGAGCACATATTCACATGCATACACTCATATTTGCTACTAGCCTACGAGATGAAGACCCAAGAGTGTTCTCCACCAGCCAAGTAAGTCCACATGTATATACATGTTAACGTGGAGAATCAGTCCATCATCAGGCAATTGAATACATGCTACGCTAGCGATCATGCAAGTCAGCAGTGCACACATGTTTTTGCGCTTCAACTGCCTGATGATTCATTGTGGACGTGTCTACCTTCATGATTCATTCACATGACAACCAAGCTGCCTGAAATTGAAGCACCTGCCAATTGATGTGTATCTTCCCACTGACTTGGTGTTGGTTGCCTCATAGCAAGAGACGATGGTTGATCAATGGTTGATGGTCCCGTGATCTTCTTGTCCAAAAACAATCTTTTTCAGTGTCGAAAAAGAACCAAAAATTCTAAATGATTAGGCCATCAATGGCAAGCGTCAGGATTCATCAGGGCTATCCTGCACATAGAGCTGCTCAAAAAACAGATGCGTTGGTGCTCTAATTCAGCCGGTTGGGATTCTCACCTCTATGGCTTCGCACGTAGCATTCAAGGGAAGGGTATTGCTGGATTCTGACCGTCCACGTCACTTTGCCATTAGGTTTTTGGGTGGTTTGAAGATCGATCAGTTTCTGGGAAATGTATGGAAATGTTGCAAGGTTTCCGTGGAAGTTGTGAGCATGCTCAGATGCTACAGACCACAACATATGATTTGGTACCCTGTGGTTCTCTCCAGTTTCACTGAGCCGTTAATACATGAATTGTAAATGGTTCATTCTTAATATGAAATTGTCAATTTGAAAATGTGAATATGATTACTTTGGCCTTTATATAAAACTAACTATTTGATTAAATGTTTAGTAAATACTATCCCGACTGAAAAATTAGTTATCGATTTTTAAGTTATAGAATTTTCTATTTAGTCTTGTGAATTATTCTTTTGTAATTCACTATTTATATTTAATACTTCCCCTGTAAAATATCAAAGTTGTGAAGAAAGTGCTTGGTAGTTAGCCAAAGTTTCTTTTTGTTTTGGCCGAGCTTTAGGAGGTTTGGGGGCAGAAGCGGGACACTCTACATAGAATTATATTTGTTTATAGTTTTCCCTTTTTGGTTAAAAATAGTCTAGGGTATTTTGGGATAAGGGTTGAATTGATGAATCGATAGTTTCGTTTATCTTTTCAAAGAAATATTTGAAATATGGAAATAAAAAACATTAACTGAGATTAATTCTTTATTAATTGATTCAATATTAATTGAAATCGATTTACATTTGCTCTCCAAGCCTTTTGAAAGAGATATGCAAGGGGATGAGGCACGAGCACAACTTCAGGTCCAACATCAATGGTCCGAGGCCCTTGGCACTGACCATTGCCCAGTGAGATGCCAGGCAGGCAAACCCCCAGTTCAAGGTCTACCCATGGACTGTGGACCCAGATTCTTTCGACGAGGTCGCCTATGTTTTCCATTCCAACCAGACCCACGGCAACACACGCTTTGATTGGACCATTTGCCAACACATTGCTCGATCCGTTCCCAAGTCTTTCAAATGCCCAGTCGCGCCTGATTTCAAGGCTAAATGCCATGGGCTCGAAGAGGCAGCAGACCTCCGGAACATTTGGTTGCATAGACGCCAAGCACGAAAGGATTAAACATTAAAACCGCGCAGAGGGGCAGCTTCTGAGGCAATTGGAACTCCCACAGGTTCTCGCATCATCGCACGCCCCCAGAAAGCCTCAAAGCTCACCCTCCTGGCCCAGCCTGAAGCCATCCAAGATGTCGTCCAGCACTTTGCCTAAACCTTCAACACCTTTGCGGTCCCTACCCCTGATGTCCCGCACGCCTGTGAGCATGTCCGGACTTGTTCGGAAAAGGCAAACCCCGGCAGTCGACCATTGACCATGCACTCTTGATGCCTGATGAACTCGGGACGGCTACGGTGAAATTAAAGCTCAACAAGACACGTGGCCTTAACCTCGTCTTAAACGAGTTCTGGATTTTTATGCTGTCCATCGGCAGTACGACATGGGCCGCTATGGTATTCTTAAATATAACCTTCAGAAAATTTCGATAATTTGGTACCTTTTTTTTTTTTCTCAAAATTAAATAATTAATAAATTTTATATTCCTAAAATTTATTATTTTATAATAATTTAATATTTAAAAAAAATATGTTTTTAAAAAATATTTAAATATTTTATAAATTATATATTTATATAATAATTATAATAAATAAATTATTTTATATATAATTAAAAAATATATTATTTTTTTTTTAATTTATTAATATATTTAATATTTAGACATTATTATATATAAATATAAAATA
>VSDK01011826.1:631130-667569 GCA_009767595.1 Symbiodinium kawagutii
AATTCTAAAATATATATATTTATTATTATATTTATTATTATATAATATATAATCTTAAAATTAATATTTTAAATTTATAAGATATAATTTATTTTTAGTAATTATTTAGTAAGATTTATATTTAACCCTTTTTATATTTATTTTATTTGTAGAAATTAATTAGTCAGCTTCCCAGCTGGTTTTCGGAACATGTTTTTCTTGGCTAAATAATTATTTAATTCAAATAATAATAATTGAATATCTATATGATGGTTTGTTCGAGTTGTATTTCTTTTTTGTCCATCAATGATTGCTACTGATTTATAATCTAGCGGTGGATAATACCTCCGGAACAGATTGGTCCTTGGTTCACAAAAAATGCACATCAAAGTGACAGTAGCAAGATTGAAGCCTTTGAAGTTAAGCTATGACTGATGGAGGAGATATTAATGCTAACCCTAATTTGCTACAATTGAAGTGACTTAACCCTTAATTAATGCTAATTAAGTACAATTAATGTTAAGCCTTTGATGTTGACCCTTAATCAATTGTAAGGGGGGGTGGTAATCCAGGGTCAGCATTACCTTGAGCAGCCGTGGGACCATGGCAACGAGTAATGTTTCATGAACTGTCAGGTCTCCCGTGGTGTATTGAACTTCTTGGTAGGTCAATGGTTCAAATCTTGAACCTGGCAAAAAGTCTATCCGTTCAAGGGTAATCAGTGTGATTTGGATAAAGAAGTGTATTTACAACAATCCATTTACCACCAAAGGGAGATCCATATTCGTAAACCACATCAAATGAACCAGCAAAAAAATGCTGGTGATCGCTCCCATAATATGGTCGGGGCTCCAGGATGTGCGGGAATCCCATGATATCACAACTCCAGGTTGTACATGATACACGGATGTGCATCCCCACTTAGTGAATGGCCATAAACCATGGCTATAGATGGCTATAGGTAATTTACCACCCTTACATCCCAGGTGCAACAACCGACCCAGCTGGTAGGCTGAGCTCATGGCCCACTTCTCGCGATAGGCCACCTGGCGCTCAGCATCAACACATGTCAACACCAACGGAGGCGAACCAGAAGGAGGCAAACACTCGAACACAATCACAGGGGCAACAACCAAACAACAAAAAACGACGACGACGACGACGACGACGACGACGACGACGACGACAACAACAACAACAACAACAACAACAACAACAACAAGAAGAAGAAGAAGAACAAGCACGTTGACCCAGCGACATCCAATGGGGCGGGCCCCTCTCGTTCTGCTTGGAACCCCCACAATTAAGCCATCGTCGCCACGAGTGAGCGTGCAGGTTCCCGACAGGGTCACCTGACAGGTGGCCACAGGTGGCCAGCCCTTGTCAAAGCTGATGGTAAGTTGTGCGGGATACAAACCAACATAGGGAATGAGATGGCATATGATGCTTACAACCATGGGATATGACGTTACCCATATACCACTTATATTGAACATGATGGAACATGTCTCATGATGCGTAAAAAGCAACGGGGAACCATCAAGACCTGCCAACAACCAGGTGGGGCGTGCATGGCATTTCGGTTCTGAGTCTCCTTGAGAGCTGGGAGAGGGTCCCACCTTCCATGCATCTGCCAAGAGGGTTGCCCCGCACAGTTGAGGCTTGCCAAGGTTACCCATGATTTGGGAGCATACGCTTGTTGATGATGATGATGATGATGATGATGATGATGATGATGAGGATGATGAGGATGATGATGATGATGATGATGATGATGATGATGATGATGATGATGATGATGATCATGATGATCATGATGATCATGATGATCATGATGATGATCATGATGATGATGAATTATTGTTCTTGCTCAGTGATGATACAGTAGTTGATAATACTTAATGATACTTCATGACTTAATGACTAATTGTTCATGATGGTTGAAGATGGTCAAGAACAGCTCATGAATCGTAAGTACGGATCCTCATCATGGTCAAGAATATGCATATAATTGTGAACTGGTGCACATAATGGCCACACCAACAGCCTATGCCAGTAGCTACTCAGCAACTATGCAACTTTTGGGAGCGGTCCATGTCGTGCAGAGCTACATTCAACTTTTCTTCCAAATGCCAAAGGGATGGGGGTATCCATATATCTTGGCACCATCCCATTTGGATTCATGTTTTGTTTGAGTTGGTTTGGCCATGTTCACCATTTTTCACCAGCACCGATGTGAACATCAGCGGCAGTTCCAGTTGGCACCTTCGGATGGATGATGGCGAAATTGAACCTGGGGCTCCACTCCGCTTGCAGCCCTACCAACCACAGTCAACGTTGGGATAAAATGCCGGTCATAGCTGAGAAACCTAACGGACCAAGCAGTTTATCCCAACTGATTTACCGCAAAACATTGAGAAATACCAAAAACGTGGGATTTCTTCTGCAAATCATTTTGTGCCTGGTTGATTCAAGTTGATTCCTTCCAAATGACACCCCCAAAACAGCAGCGGGGTGTGACATGGGACTCTGGAAGTCGGATGTTGACCAAGGTTGAGAAACTGATGGCAAAAGGCTGGTTGCAGTGGCGAGCGATGGGCCCCTGGTCAAAGAAACGAGGCGGTTTCTCAGAATTAGGGGACCCCCCAAATCATCAATATAGACCATTTATGATCATAAACCAACCATTTTGGGGGTCCCCTATTTCGAGAAACCCCCAGGGACGACTACGGTTATCCTGTTTCATGGAACCACTTTTTTCGCTGCTGACTGACCATCAAACATATCGCTGAGTCCATCCCAAAGACACAACAGGCTCAGCCATTTTTGTACACCAACCACCACTTGAGAAGGTTCGATACCCAGGACACGGGCTTCAGCCTGGGGCTTCCAACGCCAAGGTCTCTTGAAATCGAAACTGGAGTTTCTTGCCGTTCTCCAAAACGTCCACATCTCCCACCAGTTGGACCTGGGATTCAGGTCCTACGAACAAGGCCTTGGTCCCCTTGATGAACTTGTCCTTTTGGTAGGTGTCAATCTCATCCTGGAAAGTGCAACTCTCATCATAGATCTCCTGCCAGCGCAAGCACCAAATTCTTCGATGTGCAATCTGCAAGAGGATATTGGCAAACAAACGTTGCAAATGAGCCTAAGCTTATGGCTGCCCGTCTCGGCAACTTTTGCGATCATCTTGGGCAGCCATGTAGGGGGTTTGCGGTGACTCCAATCTACTGCGCCAACAAAGAAACTGTGCTTAGCAAACTGCGCTCAGAACAGAGGTTACTTCCTGGGGCTGTGTGGCTGTTGATGTTGATCTGCACCCAGCTTTTGCTTGATGACGGGCTGGGTCGTGTGATTTTTCGTTGGGTTTCAGCACAATGAGATCGCTATGCTCACACCAGGGTAGAAAATGTTGGATGGTTTAAAGCCATCAGGCGCTTATTCTTGTAAGCCAGTCCATTACAAGAATTCCTGACCACTGTCGACTATGGTTGGTTGCTAACCATTGTCAACCATTTTTGATTGTTCCACTCTGGGAAGTTCATCCATCTGAAAATGATGATGTCTAGCTTCCAAGTTTCTCAAACGCTCACTATCAATGTTGTATGCACCATTGTTAGCATAATAAACGCACCAGTCAGTGGCGGAAGTTTCCAAAAAGATTGGTCTATAGGATGACAGAGTATTTTGAGATAAAATGATCTTGTGGATGATGGCTGAAGGTGATGATGATTGCGGTTTTTTCTGGGTTGGTCTTTTTTCTCTGCCGGTGTTTTCTTTTCTGTTGTTTCTCTCCGGTTTCTTTTCTCTGGTTTTTCCCTTTGCTGGTACTTTTGCTCTGGTGTTTTTACTTTGGTAGTGTTTTTGTTCCGGTGTTTGTTGTTTCCAGTGTCTTTTTATTTGCTGTTGTTTCTTGTCTCTGGTGTTTTCCCTGTGCTGGTGTTTTTCTCTGCTGGTGTTTTTCCTTCGCTGGTGCTTTCTTCTCTGTTTTTTGTTTTTTATTTGCTGGGGTTTCTCCCGGGTATGTTTTCTCTGCTGTTTTTGCTCTGGTGCTGATTCTTTGCTCAAGCTTTTCTTTTGCTGATGGTTTTGTTCTGGTGTTTTTTTTTGCTGGTGTTTTTTCTTTGTTTGTGTGTTTTTTTTGCTGGCATTTTCTATTTGCTAGCGTTTTTCCTTTGCTGGCGTTTGCTTTCTGCTGGTGCTTTCGCTTTGCTGGTATTTTTGTCTGCTGTGTTTATCTTCTGGTGGTTTTCTCTGCCGGTGTGTTTTTCTAACTTTACAGCTTTACTTCCTTGGTTGTAGTTGTTACACTTCATTGGGTGTGACATCTCACTTGGCTTGACCCTTATTTGGTTGTGACACTTTTGTACTTGGCTGTGACACCCACTTGGTTCTTACACCTACTCGACTGTGACACTTACTTGCTGTTGCACTTACTTGGTTGTGACGCTTGCTTTGCTTGGCTGCGAGGCTTCTTTGGCTGTATGGTGATGATGATGATGATGATGATGATGATGATGATGCATGATGCATGATGCATGATGCATGATGCATGATGCATGATGCATGATGCATGATGCATGATGCATGATGCATGATGCATCGTGCATCGTGCATCGTGCATCATGCAATGATGATGATGATGATGATGATGATGATGATGATGATGATGATGATGATGATGATGATGATGTTCGTCTTGGAACCTCCAAAACACGTCGCAAAACCTACAGTTCTTCAATGGTTTTGACCTGCAAACGCGTGCTTCGCCGCAGCGCCGTGCACCTCATGCAAATATGATCTTCCAAAACAGTGTTGCAGGCATACACACACAAGCCTTTGACCGTCTCTCTGATCTGACACATTGACGCTTCAACTTTCCATAAGTCCGATGTTTGACTTCCAAACTGCCTTCAACTATCATAGAGTTGTTGCTGATCATCTGTATCAGTGACAATAATCAGTGATCAGTGATAATCCTCATTTGTCATCTCCAACACTGGCTGATTTATGACCATCACCAATGACCATCACTAGCGATCATCATTGATGACCATCAGTAATAATGACCAGCATTTATAATCATTATTGATGACCATGATTGATGACCATCATTGATGACCATGATTAATGACCATTGTTGATGACCATCATCAATAACCATCATTAGCAACCATCATCAATGACTGGAATTAATGATCATCGTTGATAACCATGAGTAATGACCATCATTAATAACCATCATTAGTACCCATCATTCATGGCCCATCATTAATGACCAGCATTAAAGATCATTGATGACCATCATTAATGACCATCATTAATAACCAACATCAGCAATCATCATCAATGACCAGAATTAATGATCATCGTTGATGACCATGATTAATGACCATCATTAATGACCAGCATTCAAGATCATTGATGACCATGATTAATGACCATTGTTACTAACCATGATTAATAACCATCGTTTATAATCATCATTAATGACCAGAATCAATGATCACCGTTGATGACCATGATTAATGACCATCATTACTAACCATCATTAGTAATTAGCAACCATCATAAATGGCCCATCATTGATGACCAGCATTAAAGATCATTGATGACCATCGTTGATGACCATCATTAATGATCATAATTGATGACACCAATAACAACCATTAACGATCATCACTGATAACCATGATTTATGACCAACAGTGATGACTATCATTAATGACCAGCATTTGTGATCAGCATTGATGATCATTATTAATGACCATGATTAATGACCATCATTGATGAACATCACTAATGACCGTTATCAATGATCATGATTAATGAACATCGTTAATGACCACCATTGATCACCATGATGAATGACCATAGTTGATAGCCATGATAAATGACCATCATTAATGACAGTCATCTATGACCATCATTGATCATGAGCCGTCATGACCACCATCATGAACACCTGCTGCACACCTTCTGAACACTTGATGAACCCCATGAATTCATCCATCAATAAACTTTGCTTCGTCATCGCGCAGCGCCCACGGCGTCCTCAGTGAAATCGGCTGTGGCCAGGAATTGTCGATCCACTAAGTCCTGAATGGCGCAGCGGTTGGTTGCTTCATTGCCTTGTGTGATGGTTGTGACTAGTTGCGATTGGTTGCGATTGGTTGTGAGTGCTTGTGATTGGGTGTGATTGGGTGTGATTGGGTGTGAGTGGTTGTCACTGGTTCTGATTGCGTGCGTGTGATTGGTTGTGGTTGGTTGTGGTTGGTTGTGGTTGGTTGTGGTTGGTTTTGGTTGGTGTAGCTTGACAGTGGTAAACTCTTGTGGCTTTGATATTGTGTTGTGGCTAGTGTGGCTGTGCTACAAAGTTGGCGGCAATGGTTGGCAGGGGGAAGTCAGTGATGCTTGAAAATATCATGAAGATATCACCAACACCTCGGGGTCAAACAAAGACCTGTCTCAGCGGGTTCCATGCCACCTGCCACCCTAGACTGCTGGCTGTGTGCATGGCGTACTCCCAGTAGCAAGCTTGATTCCAACTTTCAGTTGCACATGCTACACCTGGCAATGGTGCAAAGGGCTGATTCTTTATTGAGTTATACTAAGTGTCATTTAAATGTTGCCAATAGTAACCAATATATAATATACAATGTACAGTATATTAATTGTTGCTTACTTGTTCTTTAGCCAATATGGTATTCTCATGTATCCTCGTTGGTTATAGCCAAATCATAGCTTTGCTCTGAACCTGAACCAGCGCTCGCTCCTGCTTGACGATCTTCGCCATCTCTGCAGCATCCAAGTTGCGCCGCTTGCCATCGCCTGGTGCGGTGGTGTCACGTCGTTACGGCCGTGGTGTCCGAGGAAGACAGCAAGGAACGGTGAGTGCAGCCAGCAACTAGCAGCTGTGAACGAGAAGTTTGAATTCGTATCAATACTAGAGCCAACAACTAAGAATACTAGATAATAGCCAACAACTAGTGATCAATTGTTCACATCAACCATAAACCATGTCTTGATGATAAATTGTCAACAAATCGCAATGGCAATCACCATCAGTAATGATTGATAGCAATGCTTAAGGATTAACAATTTTCAACAATTAGCAGATTGATGAGCATTCACAAATGCAATGTTTAACAGCCAATGAATGTAATGGTTGATGCCAATTTATATGAGTTCAAATCGCTATAACTTATTGATTAATAATCACTAGCAGCGATTGAGGACCAATAACTAACAAGAACAACTTGGCACTGGTCGATGACTACTGTAAGAGTTACAAATATCAAGTCATCGGTCCATACCAAGTTATTGGTTTCTAACTACTGTAAGAATTACAAATCATATCTAACCAACAATTTCTTAGCATGAACGACCTGCCAAATATCAAGCTCTCTGGAAGCAACGTATAGATTCCCCACGGTCCATGCCGGTTCCTGGAGAGGTTCAATGGTGAATCCGGAACGTGCAGCTGTGGCTTAAAAGCCCGCACCCCTTCTGTTCACATGGGTGTTTCTGAAAGTAGGGAACCCCCAAAATGATGGTTCGTTTGTACTAAGGACTATAAATCACTTATATTGGATGATTTGGGGTACCCCTATGACTTGAGAAACCTCCACATGACCCTGCACTAGTCGAGCTGTCCAGAATTGAACCGGCTCCTTACCCCCTTCAAGTCCCTGGTGTCCAGGAAGCTGCATCCAGTACTGGAGGGTACCTGTGGACAACCCCCCCGGTTGAGTGCTGTTGCTTATCTTCTATATATGTTGAATCACTGTAGATCATCGTCAAGCTGTTTTTCAACCATTAACCATCAATGACCACCTTCAATCAGTAGTATTTCATCACTGACCATTAGTTCAAACCTTCAGAATGACAACAAATACCGTTCAAATCAATCCTTACCAGCCATTTTCCGTTCGCACCAAGCCTTAGAAACACCTTTGAACCCCAATCAGTCGCATGCATAGGCGCCTTGTCCACCATCCTTGGCCACTCCCCAGGGCTCCACCCCCCCAGGGCACCTGCCATCACCGGCGGCACCGCTACCGACCCCCTCCTTGCTGCCACAGCACCCAGCGCCGCGCGGCGGCCTAGGGAAGGCGAAAGCCATGCGGGGCGGCAGGCGGCGCAAAGGAGGAGAGCCTCGGACTGCGTATGCCTTGGGAGCAACCTATGGTGGCCTTGGTGGGTGGCCTTGCCATGGCCACTGGTAAGGACGAACCAGGATAAGGAGATAAGCTTCAAGATAGGGAAGCCATGTAAAAAGATGATCAAGATAGGGATGAAGTAAGGTGGGAGTAGCAATTCTTAATCTTTTGGATAGTCAGTAGATGGCATCTTGAAAAAATGTGAACTTGGGAACTTCCCAATTTGGGGAATCGCTACTTGGATGTGCACCGGGGTTCCCTGGAATAGCTTGCCATGGTAAATAAGCCTGCAAGGGAGGTGAACTGATTTTTATAAGCATGGTAAATTCAACTAGTTATAAGTTATAAGCATGGTCATCATAATCACCCATAATGCCTCTGGTTGAGAATGTACAGTGACGGATGATTGTGAGGTTGTTTGACTTGACACGTTCCCAATCCCAAGCCAGCACAGGGACGCAAGCTTCAGAAGCGCCTTGTTTGAGAGAAAGAGAAATGATGATCAATGGCGGTCACCCGATTGAGCAACTGCGAGGCAATTGCAGCAGCGTCCAGAAACCCTGCCAGCATGCCGCCAAGCAACATACAGCGCAAATAGCTTGCGGCGTGCCATGGTGGCAGCAAGCAAAGTTCTTCGAGGTGGATTGATATCTGAAAAAACTTGCCTTTTCTCTGAAAGCGCGCGGTATATTGTCTATATATATATATATATATATCCCCATTTGGATGCACACATACAAATACTGTTTCGGGACATGTAGATATCTCCATGTGCAAGTTAATAAAAATCATATACATGCAATAAAATTGAATACATTTATATGATTTATATGTATCCATTAGTAGATATGCAGATACCCATTCATATATACTGTTATATCAGTGGATTTGCAGCAGATCTCAGCATTGCCATACAAGGATTGTTGCAGGTTGACTCAGTCCCCAACTTGTTGTTGCAAGCAAACTTTGCAGGCCTGTCATCCAAGGTTTAGTCCAGCTGGATCCTTGAACCGCAGAAACAAAGATCCCCAATGATCACAAAGCCATCTGGAATAGCCATGAGTCTTGTGACTGGTTCTGGTGGCTGCAGCAGCGCCATTACAAACCAAGCCGGCAAAGGTTCAATGCACCCCATTTCACTTAGGCAAGAGTGCTGTGCTCCTTCTTGGAAACTGGGATGAGTTCGCACTGATACAGCAGAAGTCATGACCCCCTGTTCTTTTCGATGTCCCAAAACTCATCTTGATGCCCCAAGCCTTCATATGGCTATGGGTCAATACTATGAACCCCCAATTCGGCCATTTATAATGGAAATCTATTATGAACCAATGGTTTTGGGGGTACCCAAGGCTTGACCCACAACCATATTCTGAATCACTTGGCTTCTTGACCTCTAAAACTTCACGAAAACCTCCCAGCAAACTGGCCAAGGGGTCTCCGCCATCGGGGTCGACGCGGCACCAACTTTTCCTCGGAACGATGCGCTCATCACCACAACGCCAAGCCAGCAGCCAAGCCCGCACTCAGCAGCATGGAGGTGCTAGGGCAGCCAGAATGCAGCTCCTGAGGTCGGAAGTTGGTTGATGAGTTTCGTTGAAATCCACTAAGCCAAAGAACCAAGAGGAACCAACAACTATATACACAACTTGTTGTTATATATTTATCTATACTATACTAAAGGCTGACCCAATATATACACTATATTGATAGAATTAAGAGTAACCCAACAAATATAGGTGCATTGGTGTTCAGCTTTTAACATACTTAGATTCACAACAACTCATCCCTTTCTCGCCATGTTGATGGAAAAATCATATTGAATCACGTGGCATTGCAACCAAGCAGAAGAACTACAATGGCCAAAACATCTTCAACACCAATTTGGATACAACCGCTCAGAAATTGCGAATCCTTGACGGTCTTGTTTCCACTGGTGTTCTTGGTCGTGTTGCTGGCGTTTTCCATGTCCAGGATCTGGCGGCGGACCGGGGTGGCTCAACTGGCTTCACCGCGGTGCCATGGTGCAGCCCCAGGTCGCCGCAGCTGGATGATTGACATGTGATCCATGGCGGGATTCTCTGGGCTTCACTGTGGTTCCTAGGCCGTAGGCCCACCCTCATGGCTTCACAGCTGGGATTGTGCCGTCCCCAACGGCATTGCTAAGCTCGGCAAGGCGAAAGTGTTCCTCCTGAGATACCACGAAACGATTCTGAAAACCATCCTTCTTGGTAGGGAAAGCCCGCAATTTTGAGGTACGCATTGGGGTGCACTTCACACAAATGCATATCATCTGCTTCTGGATTTAGCATGATTGCGCAGGCACATTTTCCGCTGATCGCGGAAAGCGGACCTCGTTTCATCATGGGAATTACTATGCTATGGAAGTTGCTCGTCCTGAGGGCCTGCTGAAGATCTTTTACAAGATTTTGCCCCTCACTGGTCCAGGAAATTCGGTTGCAGAAACCCGGGTAATGCCATAGCTGGTCTTCTGTCGGTCGTCAGTTGATGGTGGAAGCAACAACTTAGGCTCCCACTCCAACAACCAGGTCACAACAAGTGGCATCTTTCAAGATTCAAGTGTTCACTGGTCTGCTCTTTTTACTTCTAAGAATTAGATTTTTGGAAATCCAGGTGAAGACTCTGAAAACCAACCAGTCTGGTACACTGATTCATCAATGCCGACAGAAGTCCGCAACATTGTGCCGCTTCCCTGAGCAACACGTAGCGTTCTTGACATGAACAGGAAGCGGGTTGAGAGAAAAAGATCGGCTACCCGCAAGGTGGGAACCCACAGCTTTGCAGCATCGGTACCCTTGAAACCTGCTTTGTGGCCCAATCCCAAGCACAGGCCAAATATAGGGTCGCATGCAAAGGTACTTCATCCCATTGCTACAAATGCTTCCCATCTCAAAGTGATAAATGAGGGTTTCTTCATGTTGGAAACCCTGAAAATGGTTAGTTCATTGCTGCAAATGTTTCATTTTGGATGTTTTGGCCCTGATTTCTCCAGAATCATCCGAGCCATCGCTGGGGGTTGTCCCTTGTCGGCTGTGCCTCCTTTTCAACATCATCTGCTGTGTCCTGTCTCCGGGGCAGAATCCGCATGACAAAAGACACATTCAGAGGGTCTACGGAAAGAAAGATATGAAACAACCAAAAAACAACGCAACTGGTTGAGCGAAACATTTACAACGAAAATGTGTTTCAACAGTGAAAAAGAATACAATGAAAATAACAATAGCTGGATCGTGACCATCCTTGCAAACAGAAGCAGATTGATTGACACCCAGAAACGATGACAATCGAAAGAAGAAGAAGAAGAAGAAGAAGAAGAAGAAGAAGAAGAAGAAGAAGAAGAAGAAGAAGAAGAAGAAGAACAGGAACAGCAACAACAACAACAACAACAACAACAACAACAACAACAACAACAAGAACAACAACAACCATCACCACCAACCACAACCCGAGTTTGTTTTTCAGTTTAGTGACTGGAGCTCCCACCATGTCCTCAGCATCCTTTTGCAGAGTCGTGTTGACCTTGAGGCCACCCATGGCCCAGCCGTAAATTGTTGGTGCCCATGGAACAATGGAACCGAGTCCGATCTTCCAGGAGCCCTTGGTGGATTCATAAGTTGGGAGTCTCTGGGGTCCCTGGTGTCAGTCATCGTTTCCGGAACCAGGACTCGCAGCACCGAATGGGACCGTGAACATGTTCGGTATAGTTTTGTTGTGACGATTGATGATTGATTTTATCATCATTACAAGTAATGGTGTCAATGGTATTGAAACACCCGAATGCTCGGCTCGATCCTGGGTTGACATTGTGAGGTGATACCATCGCCAACCTTCCGGGTTTTCTGCTGGAACCATGGAAATTGCTGGCTTGAGAAGTGGCGAGGGAAGGGGAATCAATGAAATCCCAGAGGCAAATGTTGCCAAAGTTCTACATACCCTCTTTTCTTTCTTTAGATGGGAAAAAACACACCTTTAAACTGCGCCTCATCTGCAACTTGGTGATGTTATCGCTCAACGATCTTAAAGTAGTGAACGGTCACCTGTGGTGCCAGAATGATTCACCGCTAACCATCATCAACCATTCTCCATCAGTACCATTCTCAACCGTTTTCCACCATTCTCAACCATCATTGGTTGATTTTCAACCACTACTAACCATTACTAACCATCATCAGCCATCAATAACCATCCTTAAGTCACCATGAAACCCATCACTAAGCCATTGGAATCATTGGTCCTGGAGTCGGTGGCGCCTTGGAGGGCGCGGCGGTCGTCGCAGCCACTGTGCTGGAGCTGGAGCTCGTGCTGTTGGAGACCTCCTGAAGATCAGCTGGTAAAGCAGGTGGTAAGGATGGTAGATGATGGTTGGGGATGGTTAATGAGTCGTAAATGATGGTGAATGATGGTTGATGATGGTTGATGATTGTTGATGATGGTTGATGATTGTTGATGATGCTGAATGATGGTTGATGATGGTAACTGATGGTTGATGATGGATGTTCCTGTTGGTCACCTCATGATGGCTTAATGATCAGTGGTTCACGAAGAATAGCTGTCAAACTGAGCATTGAGATCGGTTGAGGATGGTTGATAGTGCTGATGGTCATGGTCAGATAGGCATGTTGGTTAAAATAATGACTATCTCGTTCGTGGTAGTGAGGAGGTCCATTATGAATAGGTACCCGTAGGTACCCTGATGGTTGACCATGGTGAATGGTGGTTTAAACAGCAGTGGTTCATGCACGCACAGGGTGAATATCATTACGTGATGGTCATCAAGCCTCCTCAGAAGGTACAGCTTGGCAAGGGAGGATGTGCCTTGCAGTCTCCCAGAGATTTCGAATTGGAAGACACCATCCAGGCTGGTTTCGGCATCAGCCGCTGGTGATCTCTATAGCTTCCTGTAGATATCACCGTAAAACTGGTACCATGGATTACTGTATACAATCATTACCCATACAACAAACTGGGATCGTGGATTCTACAATGATCGCCCATACAACAGCATTGGTGATAACAACGGGTGGTGACTCTGCCACTGGACCTTCATCCACGCAGTCCGTTTCTCCCAACTGGCAGTGCCACCAGCTCCTTTGGCGAATCGGAGTCACGCTTCACGTTGGCCTCTGGGAATGACATGCGCCGCCAAGTCGCTGAAGCAAGGGGCCGGTATGGGGTTAGGCCAAGTTCCCAACTTATTTTGGTGAGTGATGTGGAGTGTTTCTCAAGCCATAGGGAACCCAAAAATGGTTGGTTTGTTATGGTCTATTACTTTGAATTGCTTATGAAAGAACGATTTGGGGGTCCCCTATTCTGAGAAACACCCATATGCAAGCAGTGTTGAACACGCAAGGAAACTCCAACAGTGTAAAGAAGTCATTGTTTTCTTGGTGAAACCACTTCTTGCTACACCATTCACGCTATGACCTGTGATCAAAGTGTTAGGCCCAGAAAAACCCTTGTCATAGCTAATGTTACGGCAAGACTCCATGGTTTGCCCGGATGCACAAGACCTGCCCAGAAGTTAGTCTTGTCAACTGTTCAAAACCCTGCGCAGGCCCGTTGTCTTGAAACTCTGAGAATCAAGAAACCCTAAGCCCTAAACCCTAAAACGCTAAACACTAAACCGTAAACCCTAAACCCTAAAAACCTAAAACCCTAAACCCTAAAACCTAAACCCTAAAACCCTAAAACCCCAAATCACTGCGTATAGCCAGTGTTTCTCACTGATTCTTCGAGCAATGTTCAATTGATAGGAACAGCCGTGGTTTACCCTCCGGGCAAACCACGGCGTCTGCGCGTAATGTTAGCCCAGGATTAATAAACCCCTGGTTGATTAATAGGAAGGTGTTCCATTAAAATGGTAACCTCCCCCCCTAATCGACCTAGGGTTCACTAATCCTGGGCTAACACTACCAAGTCAAAGCTGTAAAGACCAACCGCGCAATGCTGCCGGTGCTGCCGGGCCTCTGCTTCCTTCACCAACTGATCTGCAATCGCTTCCTCAGCAGTTGCCATGGGCGCGTCCTCATGCCTGACAGAGATGCGTTGATCTTCCCAAGCAATGCACGGTAGAGCTGCATTGGTTGGGATGGCTGTAGTGGTTGGTTGATGCTTGGCTATTGGTGTTGGTTGATGATGCTTAGTTGAATGATTAATGATTCCCAAGCAGCCCAACTGAACTAATGTTCATGTCAGATCAGGTTGATTGTTATCCTGTGCGCCAGCTCACCAGCTGGTTGTGTCCCAAGAAAACCCATGCACCCAGCAGCTGTCACCCTGACACTGTCGGCCGGAATTCCCCATGAGTTAGAGGATAGCTGTGATGGTCGGTTAATGCTGGTTATATGCTGATCATTTGATACTTAGTTGATGATTGACTCACGGTTCATTGATTGGTGCTGATTGGCTGCTAGCGCTAATAGTTGGTACTAGCCAATCACAATGAGTAGAACTAGACTGAGAAGCAGGAAATGCAAGCGATGTGGCAACGAGTACAATGAACTGTGGTCGATAGCATTGCCTGTACATAAAATTACAATAAAAAGATGCCACTTTCAAACATCATCAACCGTAGTGTTTTGCCGCATCATTCTCAACCATCACAAACCAGCACTGCATCTGTAACCACGAAAGACCATTGCCTGGAAGCCCACCTTCGATGTCCAAGACCGTCCACCGACACCAGAAGGGCCAGGAGGACCCCACGGAACAGGAGCCTCGGATCCCACAGCAGAACTTCCGAACGGGGCAAAATGTCGTGAAAATGTGGTGAAAATGTACCAAGATGTCACTTGTTGTTCACTTGTTGTTCACTTCTTTATGTCTGCAAAACGGTCATACATTCATTTGTTCATTCTATTCCACTCCATTCCATTTCATTCCATTCCATTTCATTTCATTCCATATGTACAACGCAATACCTTCGTATGTGTGATGCACAATCGAGAAGATGTATGACGTCTACACACATTCACAAATTTTGTACACATGGTCGTCACACCTGGAATGATTGTCATCTCACTACAACTGGCCCTGGATAGGATTTCCAACAACAATGTTTTTCAACCTTGGCCGGTGCTCTCTGGAGTCTGGACACACGATCATCATCAATCAGCGTTTGTCTTCTCATGCCTTCTTAATGTTAACCCCGGATGAAGCTAAGCAACTGGTTGATTCATAGGGGGGAATCCGCTAAAAGCCTTGGTGTCCTATTGAAACGGTCCCCCCCCCCCACGGATTAACAAGCCTAGGGTTTGTAAATCCGGGGTCAACATTACAATCAAACACTGCAATGGAAATTAACCATCTCCAATACCAGTAGGTGAAAGATCTAGAAACGGTACATTTTCCCATGATTTTCTGGTTTACCTGAAGGTGTGCCATGTTAAAGCAACAAAACGGGGGTTACTCGGTGGAAGGCTTAAGCCCGACCATCCACACCACGCTTGGAGCGTATGGCTACTGTGTCCGGCACGCATCCAATCGTTCGATGATTGCTGGCTTGCCATCCCAACATGTTTCAAAAGGTTGACTGCCTGAGCCTGCTTGATGCGGATTTTTGTCGCTATGCCTGAATGCTAATCGTATTGTACCTGAATAGTATGTGATGCTATGGTGAGCGTAATGTCATATATGTATGTGTGCATGTATAGTCCAGTCCAAAAATGATTGTACTTTTGCCCTTCTTTGTAATCAATATGTTGTTGTGGATGGGCAAACATCGATGCCAAACAGCCAAACATGCAAAGATGAGGACTACTGGGTAACATTGTCTGATTCCTTTCAATAGCTATTCCCCAAGTCAGAACACTGAAATGACTCTGGCTTTGCTCAAACAACCAAAGATCCACGACGAATCAACCAACCAACCATCCAACCAAATGGGACGGTGATCTCCTTCTTGAAATCTGTCCAATGACATCCAACCAGCTTGTCAACAACAATGGTTCCTAACCAACCAACCACCACCATCTGCTGCCCAGCCACGCCATGCCGCCTTAGCGGTGCCCTCCCGTGGGAACTACGTTGGGGGCCGAAAGGCTCCGGTGGAACGAATGAGCTAAGCCTTTCGACCCCGGTCACTGCAACCCGTGGCCTGCACTACTTGGCTTCCTGGGAATCCATGGTGGTTCGGGATGGCCAAGAGTCAGGACGTGTAAAAGATGTTGATCAAATAAAGGATGATAAGTTTGATAACTAACCATAAGCCATTGATTATCCAATGAGTTGCCAATGATTTAGGCTTAAGTGTGCCAATGATAGACAACATCTAAATGTACTGATTAAAAGTAGAGGTTGGTAATGGCAGAAATGATTTAGCCATGAAGCATAATTTGATGATCGAGAATGGTTGATGATGAGTAGCACTGCTCGATCATGGCAAAACATAGATGACATGGGCGTTTCCAAGCTGGCCATGATTGGCTGCCCTCCCAATTCCTGAGTCAATGATCCCCTGTAAACGTGGACCTGCCGAAGGAATCCCACAGCCGCGGCAATGCTTTTTTGGCGGCGTGAAGCGGTTCGAACCGCTCCAGCTATAGATTTCAGGGTCTGTCCAAAGGCCCCTGAAACGAACTCCATCCAAATCCTGTCCATAACTGAGTGACTCGTGACTCTCTTGGGTCCTATAAATCTCGCATTTTGCTTTGGTGCGCTAATTCATGGACAGACCCACGTTCGAATGGGTCGAGATCATTTGGTTCAAAATTGTCTATCCTCACAAGGCCGCAATATTTGAGCAATTGTAGGTTCAAATGCGTCACAATGACCAAGGTTGTTGGACCAAGATAGATTCAATTGAGCAATGGTAGATTCGAAATGTTCCTTGCAATGGTAGATTGAAATTTGTTTGACCAAGGCTGTCAATCTGCAACCATTTTGGACAAAACAAGGTGATCGGTGAAGTTCATAGCAATTGGATGCTTTGGAAACCGTCCACGAGATTGAAAACATCATATGACATTGTCGTGCCATCTTGATAAGACGAATCATGTCCAAAAGACTAATCATGTCCAAATGGCATTGTGTCTAGAGATTACAATGTATTTTGTGCATATATATATATATATACAGATGTAGATGAATTTATACATGTAGGACTATATTGATATCATAATGGATGCGAACATGATCTCGACCCAATTATGAAACACACAGCTGCTTTCTTTGAAACAGCGAGGCGCTTCACTGCGTAAATGACATTAGACCAACTCAACTCCGGCACTCAACCCCGGCAGCGACAGCTGAATGGTTGCATCGCACGCTATGAATCAAATTGGGTCCACAAATGAAGGCCCAACATGGTGGGGTGTCATGTGAAAAGTTGTGATTGGCTGATGGTTGAGGGTTACCCTTGAATTGATGGATAGAAGTTGGGATGTTGCTGCAAACTAAGCTCGAAAACGGGAGCATTGGAAGCAGTGGGTGCTCCTTGGCTGTCACTGGCTATGCCATGAAATCATGGTCTTCTGCAGCTGTTCTGGGAGTCGGAGCCAAAAGATACGCCGAGCAGCACTTTGTTGCCGTCGGCTGCTGGTTCCACCGAAAGATGGCATGCAGAATGGCCAGAATGATAATGGACGGTTGTCAATGACTGCCGAGGTACATCATACCAATACCAATCATGTATGGGCATGCAGAATATGTTCCCAACTATAGCCACTACAATGATAGTAATACCCATAATTAATGAGAATATATCATTGCAGAATACGAAAATTATTGTTGTCAATGCTGGTTGTTGATGGTGGTTTGATAATGGATAATAGCCAAAAATAGTAGATTTGGATACAGCAAATATCCAAACGTTCATATGGCGATCTCCATGATGGGTCTCCTATCTCCCTCCATGGTCTCCTTCAATCCAGAACCAATTTTGGAGGCATGAACCAACCTCCATGGGTGTGTTCACATGTCATTTTCCATTGGGACCATCTTCCCTCTCAACTACTTCCTCGACCCTAGACCTGGCAACCCTTGGAAGTGCCCTAAATGAATTCCTATCTGGCCACAAAACAGATAGCAACAGCTCCCAATGATTCCAAGTCACCAGGGACTCACCAAAGTCCATTGTGCTTCGGAATGGCCATCTACGACTTACGCCACAGCACCCTTGGGGCATATCGTTGATGGACAACATCCAGCCATCTCTAGAACTGCCAAGGCTGAACGGTTGAACCAGCAGCGACGAAGCCTCACTGGCCAGAGCTACGGCTCGATGGAGATGTGAAGCACCTGGCCCCAACACAACAACCGCTGCCTGCAAGCAACGCGTTGGTCAGCATCATTGGGGTGATTAATAGTGGTTACCACAAACATCAAAAAGGATCATTAACAGTGGTTTTTGCCTTTGCCGTTGCGTGCTCTGTTGAGCTCTGGCCTACATCAGCTAGAAAAGCGCATGTACACCAGCAATGAAAGTGAACGAATGATGGGACACGTGCTGCCAAGACGAGTCATCATCACATCATCATCATCATCATCATCATCATCATCATCATCATCATCATCATCATCATCATCCTCATCACCATCATCACCACCATCATCATCATCACCATCATCATCCTCATCATCATCACCACCATCATCATCATCACCATCATCATCCTCATCATCATCACCACCATCATCATCATCACCATCATCATCCTCATCATCATCCTCATCATCATCATCATCATCATCATCCTCATCATCATAATAATTTAGGTACCCCCATTGGCAGCCCTAGAGGAAAATCCATGGACACACCATGGCCGCTTCAAAGAGCGATCATTCACAGTGGTTGATAAACAGTTGATGAGTAGCAACCAATTGTAGGCACCATTTTGACCATGAATATAGCCATTGTCATTGAATGGCTGGCCCAAAAGTCCCCTCAGTCTTAAAATTGAAAATTCCTGGGCGATGTGAGTGTTTCAATAAACTATGATTTTCACTTAAACTGCCAATTTTCATAGTTCCTGAGCCATGTGTACCACAAAAGTTTCTATGAAAAATCCTTCCATGGATAGTTCATCCTAGGGTTTTCGAACGTCACCCGCTGTTGAAGCTGGCTAGCCAGCCTCGGCTTCTCGACATGCGGCAATGAGGCCCACCGCGCTGTTGAAGCGGCCATTCACCTGCCAGAGATGGACGGATTCAGCAGTGTTTCAGCACGAAAAATGGTGAAATTTGGGTGGTTTATGATGGTTAATGATGGTTAATCTCTGCCAATGGTGAAAATTGGGTGGTTCAGAAGCGTTTTTGTGATCATGAAGGGTGCTTTAGAAGCTGGTTTCTGATGGATAGTTAATGCAAATCATGCATAATGGGATGGGCAACCAACGAATGATGATTTCTGATGGTTGTATAATGACCTCTGATAATTATTGGTGAAAATGATTGCTAATTGCGATAGATAATGAGTGATGATCGTCCTTGGGTTGACTAACAATCTTAAACCATGCATTGGTCATGAACCCACGGCTGTCAGGAAAAAACATGAGTCTTGTGGTGATCATCAATCCGATAGTGGAAACTGCAATGTCCATGAAGCATTCCACTGACCACTCACCATCGTTGACTACGCCATCAAGAAGCATCCCAAAGCACCAGTAAACATCACCAGCTCAACCACCACATCACCATGGTGACCAGCTTCACCGCCACCATCGCCTCAGCTTCACCATCCAACCATACCCATCTCGCGCCTCAATCACCCGCATACCGGGCCGCACGATTTCCCTCGAGCCAGGTTGTTGCGCCTGGTTCCACCTGCACGGGCCGCGCCAGCGATGCGGTTGCCCGGTGGCGCAACTGCGCGCCACCCTATGGCGCTTGGCCCGTGATGCGCGGTGTTTCGCCTATGGTGAACTCATCCTGAGCCATTCTCAGACGCAAATCGTCAACGAGGTATGTCCTGTTGCATTGGCAAACCATCATCAAACATTGGGAAAAAAAAGTAACCAGTGTTAAGCGTTGATCTATGACTTATGATAGCGACTGGGGTTGGGTCCTCAGGGTGATGCTTGAGAAAGGGCTCCTTCTGATAGCCCTCATATGTTTACCCTCTAAAGTACCCTGGATCCACCATGAATGGAAGATTTCCCACGCTTGTCATATGAAAACGGGGGATTTCCATCACCAGGTTAACCACATGGCAACACTATACAAGGCTTATCACTATTGAAGTAAACGACTCTTCCGCAGTCAGTCACTGCGATACCAATTCCTAAAGGATCATATCCTATCATTGTAACTGTGTGGAGATAGAACCAGGTGTCATGAACCGTTCCTACTACGGCTTACTAATGCTGGCAACAACAGTTGCGTAGAAGCACTATCAATCTCCTTGCTTCATTGATGGTTACTAAAATTTGCATTCTCCTCTAGAATCGCCGTGCACTCAAGACATGCTCTGGTGATTGTTGGACACGACTATCTGTTCGTAAACACTGGAAAATGAAGAGATGGAGGCACACTGTTGAACATAATTCGTAGAAAATCCGAATATGCTCTGTGTGCATGTTACATCTATCATACACACTGAGAGATATGCTAATATGATCCCTTGGCGAATTCAGCAGTCAGCAAAAAAACATATACACAGCACAGGGTACTCAATTCTGTACAGGTGTTATTCCAAAAGAGATTGAATATGGGTGTTTTTACACTACGGAATGATGAAGATAAACCACCTGATTCTGAAAAAGTCATTGAAACATGTACATAAACCACCGAATGATGAACCAAACAAACAGTGTTGAGCCACTTTGATTATCAAGGCAACGCAATCCCAGCTGGAACGACCAATGCCAACAGGACCACTGCTGATAGGTAACCAGCTGTGTAATGCGTTACATTCAATACTCACCAGAACCATTGACAGAACAAAACTCACATCATTAACCATTGCTTTCCTTATTTGTCTTAGTCTTAGTGAATATCCCCTATTAGTTGGTTGGTTAACTGCTTGACCCAGCTCCCCATATAAGGATAGATGTACAGCATAGATCCGTATGCAATAGGTGCATCTGCCATGCTCATAGACTCATAGGCTTGCGCCCACGACTTGGCCCATGGCGACAGTGACCGGCCCTGGCCTGTCCACCAGACCTCCAGGCGTAACACTTTTGATTTCCAGCGTTCCAACCTGCGCGGGTGACCAGCAACGCACCAGCGAGAGATATGGCAGACCCGAACCGAAACATCGGTGGAACTGCAATAAACGAATGGTTGCGTAACATCAACAACTTGTTGGACCAGGTAATTCTGGTGAGTTGCCAACCTGTCACAACCATCCGGGAACGTAGCCGTCGTTCTTCTATCCTCACTCTTTGCTAGTTGCAACCACAGGATTTGCTGCTTACACCCCTAATCAGCGCATTGTTGCTTCTAACTTTCACTTTTCAATGGAGGAAAAGTAGAAAATCGCTCCACTGCAAAACCAACTATTTCTTCCCCCTTGGTTCTAGATATCTCGCTAGAGGCACCCCAATCTATGTAGGAGATAGATACATCGTGATATCTAGATCTCTAAATCTATGTCTATCCATCCATCCATCCATCCATCCATCCATCCATCCATGAATCCATGAATCCATCTATCTACCTAATCTATCTATCTATCTATCTATCTATCTATCTATCTATCTACCTACCTAATCTATCTATCTTTCTTTCTAAATATCTAAATATCTATTTACCTACCTATCCAAGACGATTTATCTATCCAAGTCGAAGCCCGGTTTTCCAGGTCTCCCCTTGGTGCTCCTTCTCGGGCGCTGCGTCGACACCAAGACCTTCATTATTCCTGGGACAAGACCGACCGGCAGCACCCCGATTTTTCAACGGTTATGGGGGTTAACAACCAACCAACCAATGGTTATAGCTGTTTATAATGGTTAATAATAGGGGATGATAACTAACAATAGTAGGGCATATACCAGTTACCATATGGCTATGGGTCAATATTATCCAACCATAATGGGGGATGATGACCGACAATAATAAGGAAAACAATGGTTAATAACAGGGGAACCAGGGGGACTAAGGGTTTTGACCCACAACCATATGTAGATCTAGATGTGTGCAGTTGGATGGATTTTTGTTGTCCGAATACATGGGTATATGTAGATCTGTGGGTATCGAATAGTTCTATGGATTGGAATAGTTATATACACTTGATGGAGAAAATGCACATGTGTAATGTAGATGCAAATGCGTGCATATGGTGTGCATAAGTGTGCGGTAGATATGTGCATGCGATTGCGAGTAATGGAATGTAATGGAAGGGAATCTTGTGCTATGCTGGGTATGCATTGATGTACGTGTCTAGCGCATACATATGCGGACAAATGGTATGCAGACTTACATGCATGCCTACATGTATTGCCTTAGCTGGCCTTAACACGACATTTTGCTCATTAAAACTAAACATCTACACATACCTTGATGATTCGTTGAGGCTTGCATTACCTCCTACATCCGCGCGTTTCACGTGCCGCGTCACGTTTTGGCTTCGGCTGCGCAGGCCTTCTGTCGATGATGATGGTGAACTCCGTCGGTGACCTGTGAAAGGCCGGTCCGGTAGGTTGGTCGTCCAGTCGCCACGAGGTCGGGTCGATTCCACCACGAAGGTTCGTGGTAAATGGCATTGATCATGCGAAAACTCGTGGTGGTTCATGGTTGATGGCTGCTTTAGTTCATCCTTCATGCTCAAGAATGGTTGACAGCTTGGAATTTTTGAGATTGGTTAACTCTTAGGATTGGTAACGTGGCTGACCTCATCTTTGGTGCTAGCCCCAGCATTTTGGTTGTCGCACCTCGCACTTCTTGAGAAGCCTCGTTTCGGTTGATCGCACTATCCTCTGAGTTTGGGGTGAGATTGCCTCATGTGATCGCCCTCGCTATGGCAGGTGGGTGAAACACTTCCAATCAACGACCAAGCCTTGTTTTACAGGTTGCTGCTAGGGAAGATTCAACCGATCATCAACTATTGGATTGGCAGGGAAGATTCAACCAATCACCAAGTACCAAACACCACTAGTGGTGTCGGACCAACACTCATCATCCAATCATGGGCATGGGCCCTGAGTTCTCAAAAATTCCCAACAGCAGTCCCGCCACCCAGTTGATCGCAAGCAGCCCCCAGCAGATCGTTCGACTATTCGGACGCCAGGGATTGGTGTTGAGGTGATCATTCCCCACCATTAACTATTGTTTTTCGACATGAAATTGTTGGTTGTTATGCCCAGTTCGTTGGTTGGTTAACATTGGCCCATAGCCATTTGAGGTTTGTCTACAGAGGTGCCAGTGGTGGAGGATGAGCCAGAAAACAGCACCTGTGATTGCTACAACGCTCCCGGATCAGGTGCCGCCTTTTTCTGGCTTGTCTGCCTGGCCTGACGGTTGCATGGTAAGGTGGTTTACACCTCTATGACCTTTCAAAGAAAGGAAAATCATCATCAAACCAGTGGAATTCTTTTTCTGTGCTTAAGAGGGGATGACTAACCCACACACACCGCTTCGTTCTTGGGAAGACATTCATTGGGTGCATGTGTCCCCAAAACCACCGAAAGCAGCTTCATTTCATGGTGGGAACCCCGCCAATCTTGGATTGCCAAAAACACACTCATTTGGTGACAAGACCATGCCTTTGCTAGCGTGCAATGGCTTTTGCGGGGGTTCTTCTGCCCGCGGGTCAACCAGGCTTGGGTATCAATTGAATGGTCGCACCAGCGGTCACTCACGTAAAGGATTGTCATTGCTTTCGTGGGGAATACTCATGGCTGTTCCTCTGGTTGGTATGCCTTGTGGATGCAACAAATTGATTTCCAGCAGCCCCCTTTGAGTCACCACGGACGACCATGACGCTAAAGTGGTTGCTGCTAAGGTAAGACCAGAGACAACCAACCGGTCATGGTCTTCATGGATGGCATTTCAGTTTGAGTCACTTCAGAACTCCGAAAAAGGTTCAGGGTGACATGCTACGTGAAGTTCGGGGTTTCTCAACACCTGAGCCGATCCGAGTCTGGCCAAATGGATCACAGCTTCTTTGCGGGCAGAGAATCACAACCGAAAACCAAACAATTCATATGGTTCCTACTGTCAACCAATAGTGTTAGTTATTTACACTTAACCCTCACTAACTCTGTATGTTCCTTTACCACGCTTGTTGGTGATGTCTGGTGATTCATTCATCTGTCTGCGATTTGTCAGTGACCAATCATTTGTTTCATGATTTTGATCATCATCAAATATGTGGTCACTTAGTTGGTTAGTGAGTTAGCCAGGTGATCAATTTAGTTAGTTAGTTAGTCTTTCAGTCAGTTAGTTTGCTACTTGGTTAGTAAATCCAAAATATGCAAAGTAACAATCATTCACCAGCTCTTAGTGACCATCCATCTGGTTGACCATTCGTGATCCACGACGGTGCGTAGCCCGCCTCTTGCTGTCATCCCCTTGCCTCAGCCGGGTCAACCCTGACTCCCAAACATAATCCCCTGACCCAGCGAAGGTGTGCCAAACCTTGGACCCATAGGGGGCTGCACCCACCCAAGAGAATCCCAATTGGTGGATCACCAGCGGTGATCATGTGGTGGATCTAAGGTGTTCCAGTTCCAGCATGTTCCAGCTCACCAAATGGTCTACCTCCAGCTATTCACGGGAAAGTGGCCTATTCACCTATGAATCCTCAAGTTTTGATGTCAGTCAGCTACGATCAGCTGGAGCTGTACGTCACTGGCAGACTCAGAACAGCAGACTGGCGCGGAGAGTGCCAGCGAATCCAACTGGGGATCATCCCAACACCCAAAAAAAGTAGATCAATGATGTCAATGATCAACAATTCGACATGATCATCAACCGCAGTGCTTGAGTACTCAGCTGCAAGTAGTGGTTGTTAATTATTAAGACCAATCAAATCTTGAACCATGCTGTTGTGATCATCAACTGTAGTAGTTGTGTCAACCTGGCCTCTAAATAACTTCTCCTCTGCTGTCACTTTTCTGCATCACATTTCCGCGTCGCCTTCGCTGCACGATTCGCACCGCCAGGTTCACACCACACCGAGCTGCAAAGACTGTTTACAGTCAGAACATCACAGGACCTGACATCGGCCATGATACTCGAGGGCGTTCCTGGCTGATCAAATCGAAAAGCACTACTCAAGCGGCATGAGTTTCGATGGAGAATTTTTCTCGATCGAGAATTTGTCATCAGCACTCAAAAGTGCTGTATGTGAGCCCGTGTCAACATCATTCAAAATCATTGTTTCGAGCTGTGTTCACAAACATTTTGGGAGCGCCCTATCGTTTCCCAGGTTTTAGCTTGGCTTTTTGTGGATATCGTTTTTAGCCAAGCCCCACAGTTGCTGGGATCCAACTATCAAACTCGAAAAGGGTGACCAAATTCTCAAGATGGCGGTTTCTCAAAATAGGGATACCCCAAAAATGGCTGGTTTATTACTAAAAATGGGTATAACTAGATGATTTTGGGGTACCCCTATTTTGAGAAACCACCAGATAAACTTATATAGTGAATGATATGAGTTGACCATGAGTTGACCAAGGCTCACGGTGGTGATCTGACCACAGCTCACGGTGAACCATTGGGGATGCTAACCTCCAGAAAGACCCCATGGCTCATCGATATAAAAGCCAGTCAAATCGGATGGGCGAACCATCTAGAAAGTGAACACTTCCAAATATAGTGGCATAATAAATGTAAACTTACACTGTTCTGATACTGATTTTGACAACGGCTCATGTCTTGAACTGGAGGGATAGAAACATCTAGAATCTAGAAGGTGAATACTTCCAGTTCGTCTGGGTCAATGTATGGCACTTGGCTGGATCGAGGCAAAGCCCGTGCTAGGCCACAGGACCTGCCAACACTGGACAAACTCAACCTAGGTCGGTGCTCAGCATCCTCGGTGGGTGCCGGCACTGCCATCATGTGCTCCTGGATGTGGCTTCCTTCAAGGTGCTGAGGGGGCACATAGGACCTCAGGAAATGGCGGCATGCCGCCAAAAGCAACAATGCAGTGGCGGCATGATTTCCGCCTCTGCAAAGAGCTGCCCCCAAGTCTTCCTTCGAGAGTCCCTGGCAAACATCACCTTGAGTGTTCCGTCGGTCCATGAACTTCGCCAAGAGTTCAGGATCAGGCTCTGCTGCCACTGTCACTCCTGAAAGGCTGGTCTCAACACGCTCCCCGAAGCTCTTCGACAACTCCTCACGTGCATTCTTGACCCAGCGATGAGCCATGAGGGTTGTCTTGAACAGCTGAGGCAAACGGAATGCCGGAGGCTTCACCTGTCCGATGGGCATCTGGGCTTCCGACATCTCAATCAGAGAGTGATTTCTCGGTGATCTCTTCGTGGGAATCCGCTCTCAGCTGAAGCAAACGCCAAAGTGCTTGAGCCAAAAAGAATACGATGCCATCCACTGCATTGCTTCAACTTTGTTTCACCATGCTCCTATACTTTTCATTGGCACTCAACAGCTGACTAGGGAACATTCCCACCCATTGTATCCATTCTGTTCACGATCGCAGTGCGATCTGATCACCAGCAGCACACATTCACTGGTCTGCTACCATCATCCCCTGTCTTCGAAAATACTGAAACTCCACTGGGATGCCTGAGACATCCTGACACCAGCTGTGTACCACGATCACAAGAAGCACAACCACAACACGACCAAGACCTCCTGGGGCGTCCGGACAAGTCGTCCTCGCAAGAACAACAAGAGCCAGAGGTGCCCATGACAGGGCCGGGCCGTGCCCAGATCCTCACACAAGGTGGTGACAGGGGATACAGCTGCCATTCCCAACAACCACCAATTTCCAATGGGAAAATACAGCCCCTTTCGGGTGGTAAACCAGTGGATCTCCAAGTCCCTCATACGCCCCCTCCCCCGAAAGTTGATTTTGAAGCCACCGCAAGGAGAACAGAGCCTATTGGAAACGGAAGTGTCTTTCCAAACCATCCAAAGTTGGGACGCCTGCGGTGTGGGAGCAGGCTTGAGGGTGAAAGTCTGCCACTTTGAACTTGTCAGGCTCGCATCTTCGCATCCGTAAAGAGGCCCTTTTGGGCTAATGAAGAAACAAATGCAAACAGAGCATTGGTGAAACCCGACACGGTCATGAATCTCGTGACCGAGCCTGGTCATCAACCTAGCCACTACAGCATGATCAATGGGGGGATCCGAACACTAACCAGGTGCAAATTACATCCTTTTTGAACACCATCAGATGCTGATCCGAATCCCACAATGGAATCAGAACGCAAATCTATAAACAGCAAACACTCAGGTAGAGATAGGTCAGTACACTATTTCCAAAGAATTCCCATCTTGGATGATGGTCGCTGGGTGACAACCTAGGCCCCACCAAGCAACAGAGTCCTGAGACTTCAAACAGGATCGATGAAGGGGTTGACCAACAGGAGCTCAAGGAAGTGGAAAGCTATGCAGGTTCATACTTCCAGTGCGGGCTCACCAAATCATCAACCAGGATTTGACAGAAAGCCAAGTCATGGAGTGTATTACTGGTGGCTGGTCACCTTATGAATAGCAACACTGCCATTCTTGACCCTCAGAATGCGCATAATCATTGCTACTGTTGTTGGTTGTCATCCCCTATAAGTAATCGGCAGCAGCGCACCAGTAGCCTAAATGCTACCTGTCAACTCGGCTGCTTTTCTCCGCGCGGGTTGATCATGATTCACCAACAGTGGACTTTAGTTAAGAATGGCAAATGTTTCAGCTGTTATCATCGGCTCTAATATTCAATCAATGTCAGCTTGGCCAACGCCTAGGCCCAATTGGCCAACACCTTCGGTCAATTGGCCAACACCTTCCACTATCCCATGTCTTCCCTACGATCTTTACTATCTTAAGCTGACAACAGTAGACAATACTAATGCTTATACAATTCCGTATTCCTTATGGTCTTAAGCTATAAAACAGCCACCAACAATCATAAGCACTATAAATTTATAAAACAGTTATATATCCACCAGTTAAACCACTATAAAACCACTAGTGAAACCACTATGAATTCCCCATTCCTTCTGGTCATTGCCTCTGTTCCCCCTATCTGGCAGCAGTTCTTCACTCTCCTGACACCTTCGCAGACGTCGCAGAGGACCGCGGATTCGAGCCACCGCAGCTACGAGCGGTGTCCAGCGGGCGGAGCGGCAGTGAGATCACCGGAGAGGGTAATGGATGTGACTGAACCATTGCGTGAATTCTTGGCATGTGGGGGTTCTCAAAATGTAGGGGGACTCAAAATGGTTGGTTACAAGAAATGACTATTGATCGATGGGGATATACTTTGAAAAACCACCATATCCAGGTGCCTTACTAATTGGTAATTAGTGCCATATTGGAAAGATTAGCAAGTAATCATGGATTTTGGCTTTCATGATATAGCCTGCATTGAAATATCGATCGTCGTTGCCAATCATGGTGAGGAGCAGCTTAGACAGTACTCAGTACGGATGTGCTGCATAAGAATGGATAGTAGTGGCTGATACACTTAAATAATCGATATGTTTAATGGAAAATCCAGGAAGCCATATACACCCCCACCATCCATCCGCCTGCTGTACTAATATAGATCTCAACTTACCCAACCAAGTGGCTGATCCTTTTCGATTGAATCCCGGATGTCCCACATTCAAGCTTTCCGTCCACAAGGTTGTCACCACTAGTCTCGGATTCCACTCGAAGCTGTTGCAGTCGGCTCATTCAGTGACGCTGTTGGTAGTGATGACAGTCAAAGCATTCCAAGGGCCCAAACAACGAGACCAACAAACAAACAAACCAAATCGGTTGATCGAGTTTGATAGACCTAGTGAGATACGTACACCTTTGTGCTTGAACCATTCTGTGGGTCACTTGCACTGCGCATCCCACTGGGTACCTCAGGGTTCCAAACCGCGGCTTCCTAAGATTCAGCTCATATTAAACCACGTCGCTTGGGAAAACACCACCAGTCATCTCAACCTATGGAAATCCCAGCCAAGCCATTCGGGGTACTCTCCCATTAGTGACCACAGGCCTTTAGTCACTCATCCACGCAACACAGCAGCTCATTGGGCCCCATCCACAGTGCCAGCTGAGTTTTTCATGTCTGGCATTGGCACAACTCTAGGACTCCCGGTGAAACTTACTGCTTTATAAGAAGCGTCTCATTTCATTTTTCCGCTTACTGCCTGACAGAACAAACCCAGCTGCAATGGTTCCTTCTTCGGTACCAAGAATCCCGTAGCAATCGCCGCTGGTTTCTGGTTGGTTCCCCAGTCGCACAGTTCCCTCGAGATTCCCCACGTGCTACTGGTACGTGTGCTACTGCTCCTTTCTAATGACCAACGAGCGCACAACCTTTCGCTGCTCCGAAAGTTCTATTGGACCAATCCTCGTCATCATTTAACACCAATGGCACCCTGGAAGGAGAGCCATTCCCTCCCTTGGCTGCACTGCTATGCATACAGATCCACAGGAACATTTGCCAAATCTATCAACGCCTTTGCAAACAATTGGACCTGCCACTCAAGTGACCCTGAACAAATCATATCGTTGTGTTGATAGCCACATGTCGTTGTGAACGGTCAGATTGTGACCGAACCCTTGGTTCATGTCCAGCGTAGAGTGGAATGGGCCTTTGGTCGGTTGACAGCCCATAAGCCGATCGATGCCGGTCAAAGAAATCTGATCCATTGTGGTTAACTACTGACAGTTGATGAGCTTGCCCACAGTGAATGATGTGGCTAATCATAGGCAAAAAGGCTGGTTGATAGTCCTTCTCACCATGGTTAGGTATCTCCCAAGTTGATCGTTTTCAAACAAACCCCTCTCAGCCGACCTGGAGCCCAGAGGTCAGAGTTTAGGAATCAAAATCGTTGGTATATCCATGGGGGTACCTCCAATTTTGGGCCCAAACCGCGGATGGATCAAAAATCTCATGACGAACTAAGACTAATCCGCAAAATCGGAGAAGCCATGCTACCAGGGCACAAAACTTCAATTGTTCTCAGAAGATAAAGAACAGCGAGTTGTTGTGGAGTGGGCGGACACCACATTTTTTCTACAAATCCATGTCCGCCCGACTGCCCACCTTGCATTGAGGTCGGCATGCTTGTGACCCATGGTAGCAGGCTCTGTGAATTTGGTTGATTTGAAAATCAGATGGATCTCAACAGAGATTGCAGCTGCTATGTGCCAAGGATTGTTGATTGTTTTCCATGATCGTTCAAGACATGAGTGACATGTGACATGATCATCATTGCTGTTGAGTTACTCAGTGGTGCCATATCAGTCTGTGAACCAATGGCCGGCGCTCACAAGGGAATTTCTTGGGGACGCCAGAATGTCTGCCAAATCTACATTGCCATCAGCTTCCTGTAACTCCATGACACTCCACGGTAGCTGCAATTCTGAGTTGTCACACTTCCACTGAGCTGAAGAGTGCAAACGCTGCGCGTTTTGAAAAGGTTTGGAGCATGAACTTCAATGATCTCCAATTATTTCAACGGTGGTCCTGATGAACAGTAGTGGCCGGGTGCCAGAATTGATTGGTGAAATGGGATCTTCCAACAGAGACTGCCATAGGGGTACCCAACCACCCAAGAACCACCGCAGGCCGTAGGGAAACCATCTCCATGACTCAAAGGTCGGGCACCATGGCTCCTTTCAATCTCTCAGCTTAGATCAACTCTCAGGTTTGGGTTTTCCTAGTTTTGGTTGGTAGATCTGGGAGTACCAAACTCTCGAATGTGGTTTTCCTTTTTTGCAGACTTGGGGCACACCACTAAAAAAATCAGAACGGGAGCTCCTGGGAGTGCAGTTTTTTCATAATATATGCCTTCTATATTGGCAATTCATTTACACTCTGGGAAAAGGTATTCCAATAACCTAAATATCATTTTTTTAAACCTCTTGAACATGCTGGAATTTGCCAATACTAAAAATACCAACAATACCAAACATACCAATATTTTAGGAACTTTTGAGGGGTAGGGCAACCAATACCAAAAATACCAAAAATACTAAAAATACCAAACATACCAAAAATACCAATATTTTGGGGATTCTTTGGGGGGTGGGGCAGCCAATACCAAAAATACCAAAAATACCAAAAATACCAAAAATACCAAAAATACCAATATTTTGGGGACTCTTTGGGGGGTGGGGCAACCAATACCAAAAATACCAAAAATACCAAAAATACCAAAAATACCAAAAAATACCAAAAATACCAAAAATACCAAAAATACCAAAAATACCAAAAATACTCAAAGACTCTTGGCTTGAGACATGCTTCCCAAAGAGTCCCCAAAATATTGGTAATTTTGGTATTTTTGGTATTTTTGGTATTTTTGATATTTTTGGTATTTTTGGTATTTTTGGTATTGGTTGCCCCACCCCCCAAAGAGTCCCCAAAATATTGGTATTTTTTGTATTTTTAGTATTTTTGGTATTTTTGGTATTGGTTGCCCCACCTCCCAAAAAGTTCCTAAAATATTAGTATTTTTGGTATCTGGTATTTGGGAATGAGAGGTCGCCCAAAGACCAGAAACACCAAGAATAGAAATATTAATTTGTTAGGACTCTTTGGCGATAGGGGTCTCCAGCCAAGAGTCGTTGACAATTTATGTTTCTGGTATTGATGGAATTTTTTACATTTCAGTTGAAAAATGTGAACGCAAAGAAACGCTATGTTTCCAAAAACTCTTTGGGGTAAGGGGGCTCCGGTCAAGAGTTCATGGGAATTAGTATCTTAATATATTCACTATGTTTAATTTGACCGTCCCTTGAATAAAGACCATTGAAAATATCAGTATGTAGATATTGTCAGCATTCCTTTTCTTCAAGGAAAAGCAACATTATGAAGCAGGCTTCGTGGCTGTGAAGTAGATAGAGCTACCAGGCAAAAATAGGTACATTACATTTCAAAATTCAGCTAGATTGGAATATCCTTTCATAAAATGTATTGCACTTGTTAAAACACATTTAAGTACTGGCATTTTGCTAAATAGGGCATATAGTCTTGAAATCGTAGCTGCAAAAACTGAACATGACGCAGAAAAATATTCAATGTCGCTACCTAAGCATAACTGAAGTAAATGATGTAAAGGTATTTCAGACATATAAAGTAAAGGTAAGTATGTAGTAATAACCTTGTGTTTTCTACTATTCTTCTACTACATGAGTTCTATGTCTAATTGTATTTTGTTGAATCTAGTATTGTTTTCTTTGACAAATATTACCTTCATAAAACCATTTACAACTGATATCAGCTATCTTCAAAATCATCTTATTTTGACATTATTCATCTTGTATTTTTGCAAAGGAGTCATGAAAATGACAAATCAGATAACTCTCAAGGTTGTTGACCTATAGGTACTTATCATAAATATTCAATATATACTGCATTTAATCCCAACTATGTACTTTTTTTAAAATTTCGTAGTAATGGGAGCCACATATGCATGCAATATACATATTTACTACCTTCAACAGTTGCTACTATATTCACATTGCATTACTTTGCACAAATACATATACTACTAAACATAGTAAAGTTATCTCCATTACCACTCCATCGCGCCCCTGAGTATCTACTCTCCAATAAAGTAGCGCACAATATTTTCTAATTTAGGGGATTAGTGATAAGAGGAAGGAACCATTATAGTTTATATGTTTCTACTTACTTAAAATATTCATTTGTCTCTACAGATCTGGTATCTTTATTCGATAAAAAAGTGCACTCCCACAGCCTCCCACACTCAAAAAAATACAGTTTCCTTTGTTCTGATTTAGCAATTTGAATCTCTTCCTCAACTCTTGTGCAGTGTGGTGTGTATGTGTGCGTTGACCGCTGGATGTCCATAGAGGGGTACCCCCGCCGGATGATCACCGCGTCTTTTGTTCAAGGTCACTGTCCAGTTCTGTGGGGCTCTTTGGCCAACTCTGTCGCCTTGGTTTCAAGTCGTTGCAACGAGGAAATGTTTCCACGGGCTGCCTAAGCCACGCAACTTGACTGCGTTCAACTTGCCATTTCTGTTTCGAAGCCACAAAAAAGATACTGTATCCGCAGTATTTTGCACTATAAGTTTTCTTGGGAATCTGCCCCAAGATGAAAAGGAGAAATATGATATACATTGATCAGAAACATCAGAAACATCAGAAGTCGTGCTCAAACCATCCCTCTTGGCACCGGGCCTTCGATTCAGGCCTCAAGCGGCAGGCACGAACGTCCCTTGACTCTGGCCTTGCCTTGGCCTTCCATGACCTCCTTGCAGCCACGAAGCCGCCTCCAGAAGGCTCACCATTTCAGAGTGGCGTTTCCCTCTGGCCAGGTTCAAGGGAGTCTGGCCTGAGGCAGCCCACGCAGCTCACACCAGGGCCGATCGTGTCCCAAGACTGACCCTGAAGAATGACCTTGTCAGAGGCTTTGCGAGGCATTGTCTTGATAGAAGAATATGAAAAGTCTTATCAACAAGAGGAACAACAACAGCAGCAATTACCGGGACGACTGCACAAGAAGACATCAACAAGGTCAAAAGCAGAATCCACACTGACGTGAATCACCCTTGACAAACGTCATTCGGTGGGCCCAGGGGTGAAAAACAACACCGCTTCAAATTCGAAAATGACCGACATAGGGTCCGGGAGTTTCCAGTGTTGCTTTACTTGCACATCTGGTGCAATTGAAGTGTTTGACCATTTGCTTCAAGTTCGGAGGAAAGAGATCTTGCTGGTCCGATGAAAAGTACTCTACTGCATCAGGTTCCAATGTTCTCATCTTTTTCTCAGTATGTCGTTTAGTTTTTGGTGACGTTTTCAGAGAGCCAATGTTGGGATGTAAAGGACTTTGAGACCGCGGAAAAAATGCTCGCCACATGTGGAAGGGATATTCTTCCGATTCTCCAAAAAGAAACATGAAAGCGCAGTGTTTTTGCTGCAGTGAGGATTTCTACATAGATCAAGGTTTGTACCACTCCTTCGATCTGAAAGGTGAAACCTGGCAGAAACGACGCATCGGTTGCCCCGTCCCAGCTCCGCGCGTCCACCGAGGCCCTGGCCATCGTTGTCCTTGACGTGCGGCGAAGCCCCCGCGGCCAAGAGCACCTTCGCCACTGCGATGTGGTTCTGAGCAGCTGCGTCGTGCAGGGGGGTCTGGCCTCGGAGGGCTTGCCAGAGAGCGCGGTCTGAGGGCTGAGGGTCGACTCCAACCGGTTCTAACCCTCAACGCAATTTTGGTGATTTTCCACCACGTGCTATGCAATCTGGCATGTAACCATGCAAATCACCTTGTGGATTCATGTGTGTGTGTGTGTGTGTCATGTTTTGGCCATTAGCTTGGATTTGGTTGCAGTGTTACTTTTGTCCAGAGTGTTGCCGAGGCCCTGGACCCATTCACTTTGCAAGTCTAATCTCAGAATCCGAATTCACATTGCCTCCGGAACAAAGCCAACATCAACATCTCAATTTCAATGCAAATGACCATGGACCTCCAGCGTTAGGAGAAAGCAGGCAAGGAGTCATCACCCACCGGTGTGAGGTACAGCAGCTGCCACAAGATGAAATACACAGTGTATAACATCGGTCAGGAGGCATCAATGTGCAACAACTCGTAAATATGCACAATCCAAATAGAAAATTTGTTGGGTATGGCCATCCACAGCAGCCCCTGAACCGCAACTTGCAGCAAATTCATCCATTGTAGTCTAGAGATGTTTCTTTACTTGCCCATCTGGTGCTATTGAAGTGTTTGACCATTTGCTTCAAGATTCGGAGGAAAGAGATGTTGCAGGTCCGATGAAAAGTACTCTACTGCATCAGGTTCCAATGTTCTCATCTTTTTCTCGGAATGTTGTTGAGTTTTTGGTGAAGTTTTCACAGAGCCAATGTTGGGAGGTAAAGGATTTTGAGACTGCGAAAAAGTGATCGCCAGGTGTGGAAGCAATATTCTTCTGATTCTCAAAGAAGAAACATGTAAGCGCAGTGTTTTTGCTGCAGTGAGGATTTCTTTATCAATTGAATGGTGAAACCGTGATTTCAAGGATTGAATGGTGAATGGATTTCCATACGCAGATTGATGTTCCAATCCTTCGATCTGAACGGTGAAACCTGGCAGAAACCTCGGCGCATCGACGCCAAGACCTCTCCCAGCTCCGCGCGTCCACCGAGGTCCCGGCCACCTTCGTCCTTGACGTGCGGCGAAGCCCCCGCGGCCAAGAGCACCTTCGCCACGGCGATGTGGTTGTTAAAAGCTGCGCGGTGCAGGGGGGTCTGGCCTCGGAGGGCTTGCCAGAGAGCGCGGTCGGAGGACTGAGGGTCGACTCCAACCAGTTCTGACCCTCAACGCAATTCTGGTGATTTTCCACCACGTGCAATGCAATCGGGCGTGTGTAACCATGCAAATCCGCTTGTGGATTCATGTGTATCATCTTTTGGGCATTAGCTTGGATTTGGTTGCAGTGTTACTTTTGTCCAGAGTGTTGCCGAGGCCCTCGACCCTCGCTTTGCAAGTCCAATTTCAGAATCAGAATTCACATTGCCTCCTAAGTAAAACGAACATCAACATTTCAACCAAGTTGAACGTGAACCTCCAGCATCAGATCCCGGCACATAAGGAGTCATTGCCCACCAGTGTAAGGTACATCGTGTATCACATCAGTCGGGAGGTATCAATGTGCAACAACTCGGAGCAAAATAAATGTGTAAGCCCAATAGCGAATGTGTTAGGTAGGGACATTCACATCAGCCCCTGAACCGCAACTTGCAGCAAATTCATCCATTGTAGTCCACTGTGACTTGAAGCATGTTGAAGAACACCATCAATCAAGTGGATCATTTACCTACAGTGTGAGGTGAGGATATCCATGAAATCATCATTCAACAGTGATAAGCACACTGTATCTTCAACAATGTGGCAAGCTGTTTAAGATTGTACTCAGTTGTGACTTTGCACACCTTGGACCAAATCGACATCAGCAAATCAATCATTGAAGTCGATCATCAAGCTGCAATGCGGGTGTCAGCACTCGATGTGCTTGAAATTGCTGTTAAGGTCTTGAAATGCAATGACTGAGCAACTGATGAAAAGTGAAGAGTCCAATTGCATTTCAATTCTTATCTTCTTCCACCCTGCCACCGCCGTCCCAAACTGCCCTCTGAGCCCTCCGACCTCTGTTGTTCTGCCCGTCCACCGGCGCCCCCGCAGCCAGCAGCAGCTCTGCCACCTCCACGTGGCCGTTGGCTGCCGCCGAGGGCCGCGGTCC
>VSDK01011826.1:667749-686156 GCA_009767595.1 Symbiodinium kawagutii
GGCCCGCGACGCGGAGGACATGGACCCCGTTGGAGGGAACCCGTGGCAGCCCTTGGGAGCTGCGAGGAGATCTTCGATTCGTTGGAGATTATATATCGATATCTTGATGTTTAATACATTGAATCTCCAACGAATCGAAGAGATTTGAGGAGATGATATAAATCATCCAACAATAAACATCTCCAATGTATAAATCTCCAATAATTCCCTTGGAGATCCTTGGGAGCTGCAGATGTTGATACATTGATACATTGGATGATAACATATTTCTATTGTCATGTTCATTTTTAATATCTAAAAGATAACTAAATAGTGGACGAATGGAAGAATGCAAGGAATCAAAACAGTCACCGCACTCCATTGAATGCGCTTTACATCGTCACACTGCTGCATTCACCCACTTTGAGCACATTTTGATCACCTCGTACCGTTGGGATATTCCGGTGTGCAAACTAGTTTACTCAGGTTTGCGTCATGACGCCCCAAACCTGTCGCAACAAGCTGTTGCTGGCGTGCCAATCATTTATCAGATGTTGATCTACATCTAACATCACAATGAATCATCACAGTTGTTGAGCCGCGAAGATGATTGGAGCTCTGGAAAACGAAAGAAGGATGTTGAACCACGAGGATTCGATGAGCAGCCCACCAGCGTGGCTACTATGGGAGAGACGATGGGTTACTCTGCACGTTTCACTGCTGCCATGTTCCACGGAAGCAGGGTTCTGCCAGGGTTCTCCAGCCACATGAAAACCCATCTTTAACAGACTGTGCTGCTGGAATCTTCTGGGGATTTCACGCCCCAGCTTGTTTCCAACTCAGGATTTGAAATTGTTTTTTCACGGCAATGGTGCACTTGTGACATGTTGCTCTTCATGGTCTTTGTTGCACCCTTATTGCACCCATTCCCTGATGCCAACCATTCATCATATCTCGATCTGTATCTGATGTCTTATGCGCAAACCGCTCATGGCTGTTGAATGTCTGATCAGACTATAGATCTATTTTGTACTTTGCCCATTGCACGTGTTGCTTTCAATCTTTCTGGAGTACCACGGCTACATGAGCTAAAGGATCATTTGTCCCCATCCCGGCCGAAAAATCAAACAATATGTCAACTGCCAACACAGAAAGATCAGTGACCCTAATCCTGAGTATGTGCAGCTACACAGTTCAAGCCTTTCCCAAATCCACGGCGTTGGCAGCCCTTGTACTCACTGCACTTCATCCTTTTGATTATTTTGTATGTGGACGCTGTTAAACGCATGGCACGGCTGATATGTCAAATTGAAAATGAATATCAAATTGAGCCCGCCACGACACGATCTTTGGCAACGGCTATACTCATTCGCATTTGATGACGTTAGTAGGCACGGCGGCGCCGCACTCCACGTATATGATTGGTAAGCTGAAAAAAAATGTACCATGCACCCTGACAGAACAACAGCAATATCAAAAATAGAACCATCCAACCAATCATCGCGTTACTGCTCTCTGACCCCAATGATCCAATGGGCGAGTGCTGCCAAGGACAGGGAGGACGGACACGTCCGACGAAGGAATACCCCAACACCAGAGAAGTGGCAGGCAAAGAGACACATGCAAATGTAGAGTTTTTGTGAGAAACACAGAGACCCATGCAAGAAGGGGTGGACACAACCCAACCAGAGAGACAAATTGGGAATAGACACAACCAACGAGGACACAGAGGGTGGACACATCTGAACTACAGTAGGTCAGTAAAATGCTGAACCCTTCGACAAAAGTATACAAAAGAAAATGTTTGAGGAAAGGTGGCACGCAGGTGACGGGAGACAAAGTCAGGTAGATTAGGGGAGCAGGGGACACCACTCCTGGCACCAGATTCCACTCTTTGGGTCAGAACAAATCGTATACTTTGCAGGAGCAAAGTGAGAGAGAGAGAGAGGAGAGTGACAAGAGCAAACATATGCGACTACCTACCCGAAGCCAAACCCAAAAAAATGGAAAACACATGGGACGGCAAAGGAGTATCATTCGACCCACCCTATTAAGGATCGCCACAGTGTGTTACACAGCCGATCGAGGCGGAAAGGAAAGTCATGTCGCGCTGACGCGTTGCACAATCATTGTTCGGTGAACAGCTCATGCTGGGCACCGTGAAGCATCGGCACATCTGAGAGGCCGAGCACTTTGCTGCCGCTGCGGCATCTGCTGCTACCTGTGCTGGATCTGCTGCCTGAGCTGAATCGAAATGCATGGCCCAACAGGTTAGAGAACATACCTGGAACAAATTCCGTAATTTATTTGACTTCTGGAAGATGCGTCACATTCACGTGATGATGTACTCAGGAAGGCTAGCCCTTTCCCGAAATTCGCCATGAAACGGCCGTCCCAACCATATCTTACCAACCACAATTGGCGAAGCAATACGCTGGAAATATCTTTGTGTCAAGCAAACTCAGAAAGGTTCCCATTTCGTCCAGAAAAATCTTTCTGTGGCCTCAATGGTTGGCAACGTATGGGGCTGTATACTGGGGCAAGCCACTTTGATGGATTTCCCTTATCCCGGCCGCAAACAAAATCTAACTCAGCATGCCATTCCATTTCTTGATGATTGGTGAGAGTGCCATTGCCTATGAGATGTAGTTGTAAGATGTTGTCAGCTCCGTTTCTCAATGTTTCATGGCCTTGATACTGTAATGCCAGTGAACAATTTCCAGATCGCTTCACCTGTGGGGGCTTCATTCAGGCAAAAGACGGTAAAAGAGCGACAGGACCCATTAAGCATCCCTCCACCCTCCACCTTCCAAGAGTGCACCAGCTCCCCATGCGCAATGCCCTGGGCCTCTGATGTGAGATCCGTAGGGGAACCCGAGGTTTCCTCAGGAGGCTGACTAGAGCTTCACCGTGAAGGCTCGAACAAATACCGAAATTCCGCCCGTGGAGTTTGCATGTGGGGCACCAACGCTTGCTTGAAACTGAATGAAAACCGCACTTTTCTGTAGTAGAAGTATGACTTGAAAAAGAAAACAAAGCGCTTTGCTTCTTTGAAAGGTCCAAGTTGCCAGCTGAGATCGAGGGTCAAACTGCAGATGTTGGATGGGTTCCTTGATGACATTGTCCTCTGTGTCCCACACGGATGTGTTTCGAGGCAAAAGGCTTTGACGACTCGAGGTTTCTGCGTCAGGCGATGCCACCAGTGATGTCTTTGGCTCAGCGCTTGGATCGCTCCCTTCGTTCATTGGTTTCTTTGTCCTTGAAGGAGGGCCAGGGACAGGGCCAGGGACTGAGATGGCTTGCGCCGCAGCATCTGTGGTTGTCTCTGCCATGGCTGCGACCTCATCAAAGGTCTCCTCTTTGAAAGTCATCAGACCCAAGAATTCCAACCAGCCTCCGCGGAGGAGACGATTCACCACTATTGCCTGAAGTTGGGCACGGGTCATGGCTTGGTAGATCTTGGCACATGTCGAAAGTCTGCCAACGGGTTCATCCAACCCAACACAAACAACTATCAGTTGTTCCAGTCCTTTCGCATGCTCCACCGTGTCCAAGACGATCTTCTCTCCAATGGTGGGTCTCAGCTCCAGATTCGGCAAAACAGACAAGCTCTCCTCAAATGATGTTAGCTGAAAGCAGCGTCCCGGACATCGCAAACGCAAGTACTCTCGGATCACTGGCGAGAACTTCTGCAGGAAATCGTGATCTGGCACCAACAGAGCCAAGCGATTGTGTAAGCTGAGACCAGCGTATGAGTGCATCACATACAGCACAGCAGCAGCTGTCTTTTCACCATATTGCTGCAGAGTCTCAGGTGCACTGTCTTCGAATAGGAACGTCTTGATCGGTGGCCCTGCTGGGCACAAGGAAGTGATGCCCTTTTTCTCAGCTGCTTGTGACTGGAATGCAGCTGCTCCAGCAACGATTCTCTTGGTGCTGCGGACTATCTGCTTCAGTTCCACATCATGCGCTTTGGGAAAGGTAACACTGCCTGAAGCTTGGGACTGGCTGGACAGCAGTAAGAGCTGCTGTGTTTTGATCTTGTCCATGAGGCCATGGTTCAATTGCAAAACATCGTGGGACTCGTCGATGATGGTCAGGAGGAACGGCTCCGTGTCAGCTGGCATAGGCGTCGTCTTCAATAGGTGACCCTTAATCTGCAAGTGCAAGAACTGATCATACGGGTACTGCATCAACACAAGGCGCGTCACGGTCAACAAGCGGTCCGTGTGTCTTTGAGCGATCCAACGCGCGAAGAAAAGACCAAGATCGATGGATGGGGCCACAAAAAGGACGTTGCCATGAGTGTGCATTGCAAACCTTTTCAGTGCGCATTGCACTGCAACAAAGGTCTTCCCGCACCCTGCAGGAGCTGAAAGGTGAACTGGGCCTCTTTCCAAAAACTTGTTGATGTCTTGCAACCTCTGCAATTGGTGCTCAGTAAGCTTTGAAAAGCGCAAGAGTTCACTCTCGAAGTTCTCGCAGAAAGCAGTCTTGTCTACTTGCAGCCGCAATGTTTCTTTCTTCTCCAAAGCGTGGTTGATCAAAGTTTCCAGGTCATTACTGAGGACCAAATTGCGCACTTGTTGAAGTGCTTCAATGGTCTTGATGCCCAATCGAATTGCATATGATAACCTGCCATCTTGAAACAGAAATCTCTGGCCATCTGCAACCTCCGACTCCAAAGGCAACATTCGCTTGACAACCTCCATGAAATGGTTCTCTCCAATCTTTGCCAGAATCTGTTCCATTTCATCCGCATGTCGCAGTCGGTTGGTGCTGAAAACCTTTCCAGATCGAAGTTGCACGATCCACTGAGCATCTTTTGGATCTTTGGGGATTTCCTCGGGCACTGCTAGCAAAGTACCTCTGCACCATTGCTCTCCATCCAAGGCGTAGATTGGCGCTCCAACATAAAATTCTTCAGTGAGAAAATGTGCGACATCTACAGAATCGTAGGCCCAATCCTCTCCATGTTCTTCCCTCATCAAGTCTAAGTAGGCAACCTCACCTTTTTGGCTCCCTCCAATGCCGATACCATTCCACAAGTCAGACTCCGGAAGCTTGTCATAAGCAACTTTGCCATCATCAACCTGTCCCACAAAAAAAACTACCTTTAATCGCTGCTTCAGTTTCACAGCCTGGGCAACCCGGTTCTTCCACTCTTCGAACCACGCACACCCCCAGGTGGGGGTTTTGCCACTTTCCTTCCAGGCTTGGTGTGCCTCTTGCTCAGCACCCTTTCTGGTCTCCTCACTCGCATCAGCTCGAACCACGACGACATTGGTGGATTTCGCCTTTTCCCTTTCCAGCTGTTCTTGTGCTGCAGTGCAAGTCGTTGGCAACACTTTCAGGTACCCGAAGGTCTTGTAGTCTCGCTCTCCGTAAATTTCATGGCAATAGCACTTGCCAGATATCGGGTTGTTGCTGTGTCTTCCAAGTCCATCCTCAGGAGTGGACAGGAAAACGCAAGCAACACTGTGGCTGTGTTTCTCTTTGGTCAGGGCCTCCCATGCAGAGGTATACTTACCCGGAAATGAGACCACACAGGACTCTGCATCCGTTCTGATGTTTCCAAGGTAGGCTACATCAATTTTCTGATCCAGCACAGCCGGTTTGTCTCGCACTGTGAAGTGCAAGTAGCAATCGGCCTGTTCAACAGGGAGTGACGGAAATGACGGCTCGGATCTTGCTTGCCATCATTGTGCATTGCAAATCAATTACAATTACACATCTGTGATATACTTGGAAACTTGAACTGAATTGCAAGTTGCAAGTGACAATTATAAAAATACGCAGTTCCACTCGCAAACATGCTTCTTCGTTCAGGCAACTGTCCCTAAGAAACAAAATAGCCACTGCTCTCTTGAACTGGTCATGCTCCACTGTTTGATAATGCTTCAACCCCAGAAAACTTGTGTGCTCGGTCAGTTTCCCATGCAAAATGATCCATTCCCTTCCCATGGGAAGCTTATCATCTCCCCAAACACTTGTGACTTCGATTACATTTGTCCTTCGGGTTTCAACCTAGGATACCTCGATCTGCTGGGCAAAAAGGAAACCAAGCAGGAAGAAGAAGAAGAAGAAGCATCTCAAAAGAGATGAGAAAACGCTGCCGCAAGAGAAGAAATCTACGCGAGGATCAAGGAAATAGAGCTCAAAGTAGATCATCAAAATGTCAGTTTCTATATGGAATTTAAAGAGTGACTCGCCAAAGGAGACAAGAGCGAGAGTGCTTCTCAAAAGAAGGCAGGAAATAGAAATGACCTCAGAGCTAGCTTACACTCACCGGAGACAAGCAACATGCGAGCCAAGACAGGGGAGCACAGCGCTGTTAATAGCTGCGCCTACAGAAAACATACGCAGCGCGTAGCACCTTAAATTGGATGGTTCTGTGGATGCTTGAGATAGTAAGGCCTTCACATTGAACTGGGGAAGGTGATCGAAACGGATAATCGAGAAAGAGAGAGGGACAAAGAAATAAATCATATGTCTAGAAATTGGTGTAGAAAAGAGCAGATAGAGATGTAGAATTCAAAGCAACGAAAAAAAAGGTGCTGGACACAAGTTTGAAGCATCTCAACCACAACAATGTCTACAGCATCAGTGGGTATCTGTGCCCCGGTAGACTTGTTCGCATCTATGCTGTTGAGATTGCTCAGTGCAAGGTAGCTTATCAAGAGCAGGTCCCAGAAACTAAGAGATCGAATCCTAATACTTTCTAACCCTCCAGGTCAGAATCGTCACCCATGACAATAGTGTCAGAGATGCATAGCACCAGACCAATTGGAGCATCTCTATGAAATTTGGCCATCTTGACTGGAGAGGTATTGTTGACATTTGAACGCCCAAGGAGAAACTCCTTGTGACTCCCTGAAGATGAAGAGGTCGCTTTTGCTGACCTTGGCCCAATAAAAAAGAGTTCTCCCAAACCAAAAACAAACATGCACATGTACAACAAGCTTCATGGCCATTGACCAGTCTACATCTTTCATGTTCTCAAATTCTTCACCGCATTCGTGATGTTTCTGGAAAAGTTCGGATCGTGCTTGCACCAAGGTGCCCAGGTGCTTGGTCAAGAGCTGTCTCCTGCCAGTGTCACAGGTGTCGTGGGTATTGAATTGATGTCCGCTTGCAAAGAGAGGCTATCCCTGGATCCTTTTTTGGACTCCCAACTATCATGAAATCACTGGCAAGTTTCTCCATCATCGCAAAAACGCACGACAACTAATGGCGCCAAAAGAACGTGGCGACACACGTTCACGGTCCTCTTCCGTCACATCTCTTTGGATGTCCTGACCACACTGGCACACTGTCCAAAATTATGATGCTTGCTCATCTGTTTCTTCGTTCCTCTGCTTCGTTGATTTCAGCTCATTTCTTGTTGTTTTCCTCCGGTTCTGCCTTCCTTTATCTTCCTTTATGTTCGTTCTGTTTCCTTCCTTTCCAGTCTTGTCTGTTTCTTCACGGTTTCTATATGTTTTGTTGTCACTTCTGCTTCTGTTCCTTCCAGTTCCTTCTTCCTGTCTTTTGGTTCTGTTTCTTCCATCCTGATTTCTTTTGCACTTTTTTTCTTCCTGTTTCTTTCTCCCCCTTTCTTTTTCTGCCTGGCCTTTTTGTTCTTGTTTCCTCCACATAAAGGGACAATCCTCAATCCTCAGAATCCTCCTTCTAAGTCTGCGGAGTTCTTGCTAGGGATCCTCCTCATCCATCCTCATCTCCCAGGACGCGCAGGGACTCCAAGCAAGTGGGCAGGAACTCCGTGGACGTCCCAAAGCTGGTGAGAACTCCGTGAAGTCAGGATCCAGTCAATGTTGTCGTGTGCCTTGATGATGGCCCATGAGCCAAGCACAACAAGTACGACATTGACATGAGAAGAAAGTCTCAATGGAATCATCCGAGCATGGTGCTTCGATGATCAACTGGACTTGTGTTTGAAGTTGGCCCTGTCTTGTTGTTCTCTTTTGGAAGAAAGCTTTCGCTGCAGGAGAGAACATCGGAGCAAGAGCACCGGCAGTTTCATAAGCTTTGGACTTGAGACAGCCAAGGTAATCCTTTCAGTAGCATGAAATCCGAGAACCCTCAGGAAGCCATGTGAAGCTTAGGGGTTGAAGTCTTTTTCATCTGACTGAAGGTGAGGGGGATGGGTCCAGGTCAGAGTTCCATCACCTGAAGGCATCCATACAGGTGCTGCTGCTGTTCATTTCTTGGAGTTGTGTCACCTTCAAAATGGCACCGATAGATTGCTTGTTCAAGTTTCCACTACTTAGAACCAAGTTCTTAACAACTGCTCTAACAAGAAACTGTGTGCATCCATGTTTCAACTTGAATCAAGTTGTCAAAATGAACGAGTACACAAAACAGTCAAAGCATGGTTGTCACAGGTGCTCCCAAAAAAAAGCAAGAAAAAACAAGAATGTCATGATGTCATCATCCTTACAACTTTCACTCAGATGAATAAAGCAAAAAAATCATCTGAAAACCTACCAAGACCAACGGTGCTTGAAGGGCCAAGCAGGAAACGATGGCCACCCCTTTATGGACTGCTGTTTGTCACATGATGACTGTACCATGGTGGCAGAAAGTTGCGCAGAACGGCACAAGGAGATGTGTATCGCTTTGCGACGATGTTTTGCATGCTCACTTGGATTCAGAAATCCTTGGAGTCATCATTTCAATTTGCGCTGTTGGCATATGCCAGGAGTTATTGTTACGTGCAGAATAATGCATACCCCTTGATAATAAACCCCTCCCCCCCTTCTTTCAAATCCCCCTAAATAAACTTGGAAAAGTTATTTGGAGGGATCACGATTGTTTCAAAAGGACGAACAAGAAATCCCATTGGCAGGAAATCCAGAAAAGGTTTTAGTATTGCTAAATGAATTGCCTAATTGTTAAGGATAAATAAAGCCAGAAATCATCCAACATCTCGATTATGATTTTAGTATTGCTAAATGAATTGCCTAATTTCCAAGGATAATCAAAACCAGAAATAATCCAACATCTTGATCACGAGTTTAGTATTGCTAAATGAATTGCCTAATTTCCAAGGATAATCAAAACCAGAAATAATCCAACATCTTGATCACGAGTTTAGTATTGCTAAATGAATTGCCTAATTGTTAAGGATAATTAAAAACAGAAGTCATCAAACATCTTGATCTCGAGTTTAGTATTGCTAAATGAAATGCCTAATTGTTAAGGATAATTAAAAACAGAAGTTATCAAACATCTTGATCTCGAGTTGAGTATTGCTAAATGAACTGCCTAATTGTTAAGGATAATTAAAACCAGAAGTCATGCAACATCTTGATCACGAGTTTAGTATTGCTAAATGAATTGCCTAATTGTTAAGGATAATTAAACCCAGTAGTCATGCAACATCTCGATTATGAGTTTAGTATTGCTAAATGAATTGCCTAATTGTTAAGGATAATTAAAACCAGTAGTCATGCAACATCTTGATCACGAGTTTAGTATTGCTAAATGAATTGCCTAATTGTTAAGGATAATCAAAACCAGAAGTCATCCAACATCTCGATTGTGAGTTTAGACTTGTTAGAGACCATCAGATGGAGATACTTTATTTAGGGGGTTAAAACATTTTTCTATTGAGGTGCTCAAAGGCTTCAAGGCTACCCACTTTGTGAGATGGATTTTTCTAATTTCCGGAGAAGGTTTGAAATTAAGAATTGATCAATTGAGGGTCGAGAACTTCTTCAGATTCCATTGTCTCCCTTTTTTTTCAGGATAAGGTCCAGTACAAACATCGGTTACCCCAAAATTTTGGGCATACTTGATTGAGGGGGGGTGACTGTTGCGAACCGGCCACTGGGCATACTTTAATGAGAGGGTTACCCTCTGGTAAACTAACCTGGCAATGGATTTTCATCATATTTTATAGCGAAACCCTGGGAAACTGCCAGTGACAGGTGAGTTTACCTGAGGGTAACCATTGAGGGGCCTGACATCACCGGAATTCGCGCTGGTCCCGCGCCTCTTTGTGCAGCCCAGCCTCAGCACCAAAGGGCGCACTGACGCTGGGGTAAACTCTTCGTCGTTACGCAAGGCTCGCGCCATGTCTTGACATCTTCAACGCTGAGATGAAGCTACGATCATTAACTGCAGAGGTACTCTCGTGGGAACTGCAACGCTGAACTCTACAAGCATTGCAGATGTACTTTCGGAAAGGGATGAACTGGACATGAGTTTTTTTTGCTGTAAGCGCTGATGCCCACTGCAGCTCGCATCCCACAGCAGTTCTGAGGGCCGGGCTTGCTGCGCTTTGGCTCGCAGGCTGGGAACCTTTCAATGGGAGCCCTTTCATCTAGAGAAAGGCCAACCAAAGAATGACATCTCTTAGGTTGGCCAAATGATATACCATCATCATCCATCATCCATGGGATTTCCATCTACAGAAGCTTCAAAGTTCGTCCCGACTATGTGGGCCACTTTCTCATCCCTTGCAGGTGTTTCACTTGCGATGCCTCTTGGAAGGCGGCTTCCAAAGCTCTAGCCTGCAAGGTCCCATGAACGAATCCATGAGGTGATCCTGTTGCATGTTTTATTTCCATTTCAGGATTTAGAGTCTTGAGATTCGTTGAACATAAATCCGAACAGCTGCACTTCGCAGCATTTGGCTTCTCAGACTTGGTACTCAAAGAGACTTCAACCTATCAGAAAAAAACGCAGCCAGCTTTTTTGGTACAAATTCGCAATTTTGTGAAGCTCCCATCGGCAGCTTGAAACAGTCTGGTCAGCCTCCTCAGCAGTAAGTTTGTACTGGGCTGAGCTACCACATCCCATGACGAATGCCTGGAAGCGGCTGGAAACAACCTGGAAAACCTGAGTTCCTGCATATTTTGCATTGTTTGTCTTGTCTTTGCATGGTGGTAGCTAGGTTTCTGCTGGTTGTTCCAGAATGTGTTACAGCATGTGGGTTCACCAATCATGATTCAAAATGTCGAATCAATGGCACAGCCATGTCTCTCACAAATTGTGGCGATTGTGAACTGTACTGGAAGACCACAAGAGGTCAAGGGCCGACTGCAATTCTTGTCCCATCAAGAGAGAACGGATGGGAGAACCTGACTAGTCTAATTGCAAGATGTTTTGTGAATCAAATTGCAAAATGCTGTTGTGAATCAACCTGGCTAGTCTTTAAATTAAAGTTCCGAGTTCTTTGAGGTTCGAAACTGCGAAACCATTCTTCTGCCCGTCCTTTGGCAGTGCCAGGTGTGGACGCGATGCTTGAGTGCTGAAATCAAGTCCAACAAATGACCCATGAAGTCTGGCAAATGACTCATAAAGTCAAGGCTAAGTCCCAAAAAGATCTGTTGAACCCATGAAATCTGTTCGTTCAGTGCCCTTAATCTTCACATTTTCTTGCAAATTCAACAAACTCAATCATCCAGAACTCAGGTTGATGTTGGAGCAACTGGCAAGCTTCTACATCTCGAAGGGCAAAGGAGCGGCGGCAGAAAATCAAGGCTTGTGTGTGTGTGAGTGCGTAGATTTGAGAGGTATCTCGGAAATACTTTTGCACCTTACATGCCATGCTTCAAGTGTGAACTTTGCAAGTTGATGAAGTTGCTGTCCAACAGACTGGTCTTCCAACTGATGCAGCAGCTTCTTTTTCACAAAGCAGTGCGCATAGCGGCATAGCGCCTCTGCCTCGGATGCACTGCCAGGGGATGAACCAACAAGCGATTAAACCAAGGAGTTGAGACATCATGACATCTGCATCATTGAAAATCGACACATCATGACATCTGCATGACTTAAAGTTGTTCAGGTTTCACCTGGTTCCACAAAAACATCACCAAGGACTTCTTTCAAAACTCTTCGAGTGAAAGGAAGTGGTGATAACAATCGCCATACGAACCCACCAGGTTTCCACATGCGAATGTTTCCTCTTGACCAAAAATGTGTTGCGCTAAGAGCGTAACAAAGTAACAAAACCAGCAGTAGAATCATGAATCATCGGTGTTCACCCTTTGTATCACCATGGAACCAAGAAGTATCATCGGTCGTTCCCCAAGCTTCACCAATAGTCAATGTCAACCAATCATTAACCTCAGACTAGTCACCTTCCATAACCGCCAAAGCATGACAATTCGTCACCATGATTTCGACCAACTAACCACCACTCATCAAACACCAGCAGTTTCCATGAAGCACCACCGATGCATCACCACCCAATCCACTCCACCTCTGGCCGCCAGCTGTGCCCAGAGGTGAGACTCAGCAGACCTTCGCGGAAACCCAAATCAACGCATTCACCGACCTCCACTTATTGGGGACCAACATTCGAGTTGCCAAGCGGCCGCAATTGGGATGAACCAGCTGGGAATCACGGCACATCACTGACCAATGCATTTGCGCTACTGGACCAACTGGCGCAAACCCTCCAGGCGTTGACCGGTGTTGATGAAGATCCTCAATGAACTGTAGCCATCTGTAGCCATCTGTAGCCTGTATAGCCTAGCTGTAGTTGTTGGTAGTTTGATAGATCGGTGGGCTGCTGGTGACACTGGCTACCAAAATCTGCTAGCACTGGGCTATTTGGATCAACGGAGTTGAGGCAAGCCTCGTCACATCGGGCGCACCGCCCTTGAGATCCATTGGGCTGTAGAGACCGTGACATGGGATGAACCGTTCGCAAATCTCCAGCTTCAACCCATGAACCAATCACATGTATATAATGAGCATCTTCAACCAGGTGAGTACTTGCAGTGCCCGAGTTTCCATGTATCAACACACAAAACCAAGCACCAAAAAACATTCAATGGATTTCATGTCGTGACTGAACGCTGTGGACGGAGGCCACGGAGAAGAAGAACCAGGTTTCGAAACAATCAGATTTCCATCAGGGCCAGTGGGTTCAACCCTTCTTGACCAGGTGCTTGTGAATGACCAGGTGCTGGGGCCAGGGGTTCAACCTGTGGTGCTGGCGCTGGTGTTTTCTGCAACTCCAAGGGGTCCACTGGTGGAGCTCCCAACTGCATGTCATCCCTGGGGAAGGCGCCTCACCATGACCGCAGGTCCTGGCCACAGCAGGGGTGTTGAAACGTGAACGGATGAAGCGAACTTCGGATGACCACCAGCACCAGCACCACCAGCATCACCAGCATCACTATGACTCACCACTATGACTAGATCATGTTACTATGTGATTTGATATTCAAGTTTGGGGTACACCTTTGGGGGGTCACCTGCAGCCCCCATGATAGTCGAGCAGTGTTGGTTGCATCCCCCAATACTTCGAAGACTTTGTATTTGTTGGTGGTACATCCCCCGATGAGAGGGGTGAGTCGAAAACCTACAAACCCAGGCGCTTCATGGTTGTACTCCTATTGTTGGTTGATATCATCCCATGTTCACTGTTGGATATCACCAACCTGTTGCTAATCACACCTCCCAAATTTGGAAATATCTTTCGATCAGCGTTTGTCCATGGAATGGAGATCTCCATGATTGCAGGATGTTTGGAGAAGTGGACTCGACGGACTCTGTACAGTTGCTTGGTTATCTGATGCCCCTGCAGCCAGTACACTTATTTCCCGCACGCATTGGCTTCCAGATTACCAAGGCATTTGAGTCCGAGCTTTTCCTAATTAAGTTCAGGCAACGCCTGAGGCAGCAGGAGATTTGACTTCTTTGCGCCAGTGAAAGTGAATGTGAAAGTGGTTATCCATGTTTATCCTCCACATTTCTTTGTGAAATGTGATCTGCCAAAGCTTTAGCCACAGTAGCGTTTCTCTCGTTCAGTCTGCATTTGTTGCACCAACCCACCTACAGCTTTCACCTCAGTGCTGTCTGCTGCTTATCCAGTACTTGCCGTGACCCACATTCAAGCTTATTGGTTTCATATCCATGGCGACCAAAAATTCACAGCTGAACTGCCAAAAACGCTGCTTTTGGGGGGTTGGATCTTGGAGTCCACCACTGATAGATTTGAATTCATCATCACTTGATTTCTTCGAGGAATAGCTGGTTAACCACTGGGTGCTTCCTTTTATGCTGGTGATCTTCCAGAACTCCAAGATTCATCTACCAGAGGGTACCTCCTCCCCGACCCCTGGGTGTCCTGTAGTCCACCTCCGTGTCCGTGGGCGGCTCCTCACCAGTGCAGGGCGGCTGAGATGAATCAGGAATCAACTATTAGCAGGGCAGGAGGCAGCACATAAACCATGCATCGCTGTTTGTGTTAATATTTCTGAACCATCCAGCAGGGCAATGCGTGAACGGAAATCAGTTGATGAGTACACCATTCATTTGGGAAATGGTAAACCAGCAAACTCGACCATCGCAAGCGCCTGAACTGAACAGTTGCAATCCCTGGTCAGGTACTCTATGACAGTACAAATATAGTTGCGCACCTAATTTGCGATGAGTTGGGAGAACAGCGGCCGGTTTCTGGCTGGTTCCCTAGTTGCACGGTTCCCTGGAGATTCCCTGCGTGCTACTGGTACGTGTGCTACTGTTCCTTTCTAATGACCAACGAGCGCGCAACCCTGTGCTGCTCCACTGGTTCTATGGGACCAATCCTCGTCACCACTCAACACCAATGGCACCCCGGAAGGAAGGCCATTCCTTTGGCTGCACTGCTGTGGATCCAGATCCACAGGAACATTTGCCAAATCTATCAACGTCTTTGCAATTGGACCTGCCACTCAAGTGACCCTGAACAAATCATATCGCCATGTTGAGAGGCACATGTCGTTATGAACGACAGGATTGTGACCAAACATTGGTTGATGTCCAGCATTCAGCGAGTTCGATCCAGGCCCAGGGTTCACAGGTTGAAGAACCGGCAAGCGGTGGATCCGGTTGGAAAGGGCCTTTGGTGGGTTGATAGCCCATAAGCCGATCGGTGCCGGTCAATCAAATCTGCGTAACTATGGTTAATGACAGTTGATGAGCTGGCTGACAATGAATGATGTAACTCATCATTGGCAAAAAGGCTGGTTGATGGTCCTTCTCACCATGCTTTGGTATCTCCCAAGTTGTTCGTTTTCAAACCATTGCTAGAGCCATGGGGTTACCTCCAATTTTGTCATCTGAAAAAACAACAACTTTGAGTCCAAAGAGACGCGGATGGATCAAAAATATCATGACGAACTAAGACTAACCCGTGAAATCGGAGAAGCCATGCTACCAGGGCATCACACTTCAATTGTTCCCAGAAGGTTAAGAACAGCGAGTTGTTGTTTCGAGTGCGCGGACACCACAAGTGTTCTATTGTGAATCTGTCCTCACCCATGTCCGCCCGACGGCCCACCTTGCATTGAGGTCGGCATGCTTGTGACCCATGGTAGCAGGCTCTGTGAATTTTGTTGATTTGAAAATCAGATGGATCTCAACAGAGATTGCAGCTGCTATGTGCCAAGCATTGTTGATTGTTTTCCATGATCGTTCAAGACATGAATGACATGTGACATCATCATTGCTGCTGAGTTACTCCGTGGCGCCATATCAATCTATGAACCAATGGCTGGCGCTCACCAGGAAATTTCTTGGGACCCCAGAGCGTCTGTCAAATCTACAGATTCCGTGAGGTTCCTGTAACTCCGTGGTGGTTGCAATTCTTGGTTGCCACACTTCCACTGAGCTGCAGAGTGCAAACGCTGCGCGTCTGGAAAAGGTTTGGAGCATGAACTTCAATGATCTCTAATGATCTCAACTGTGGTCCTGGTGAAGAGTGGCTGGTACCCCAACTGATTGGTGTGGGATCTTCCAACAGAGACTGCCATGGGGGTACCCAACCACCCAAGAACCACCGCAGGCCGTAGGGAAACCATCTCCATGACTCAAACGTGGGGCACCATGGCTCCTTTCCATCTCTCAGCTTAGATCAACTCTCAAGTTTGGGTTTACTAATTTTGGCAGGTATATCTGGGAGTACCAAACTCACAGGTCTTTTTCTTTTTTGCGGACTTGGGGCGCACCACTCAAAAATCCGGATGCACCTGTTCTGATTTGGCAATTTAGAACTCTTCATCAACTCTTGTGCAGTGTGGTGTGTTTGTGCGTTGACCGCTGGATGTCCATAGAAAGGTACCCCCGCAACGCGTCTTTTGTCCAAGGTCACTGTCCAATTCCGTGGGGCTCTGTGGCCTGGCCCTGCGCAATGGACTCTCTGTCGCCTTGGTTTCAAGTTGCAACGAGGAGATGTTACCACGGGCTGCGTAAGCCACACAACTTGACTGCGTTCAACTTGCCATTTCCATTTCGAAGCCACAAGAAGATATCCGCAGGATTTTGCACTAATTTGGTGGGAAATATGATACACATTGATCAGAAACACCAAAAGTCCTGCTCAAACCATCCCTCTTGGCACCTGGCCTTCGATTCAGGCCTCAGGCGGCAGGCACGAACGTCCCTTGACTCTGGCCTTGCCTTTGGCTTCTACGACCTCCTTGCAGCCCAGGAGCCGCCTCCAAAAGGCGGACCATTTCAGAGTGGCCTTCCTGTCTGGCCAGGTCCAAGGGAGTCTCGCCTCAGGCCATGCAGCTCTCACCAGGGCCAATATTGTGTCACAACACTCACCCTGAAGAATGACCTTGTCAGAGGCTTGGCAGGGCTTTATCTTGATCAAAGAATACGAAAAGTCTTATCGACAAGAAGAACACTGACTTCAATAACAGCAGCAACTACCAGGACGACGACAAAGAAACAACCACAATAAAGCCAGAAACATTAACAAGCTCAAAGCAGAGTCCACATTAACGCACATAGGGTCTGGGAGTTTGAAATGTTGCTTTACTTGTCCATCTGGTGCAATTGAAGTGTTTGACCATTTGCTTCAAGATTCGGAGGAAAGAGATCTTGCAGGTCCGATGAAATATATTCTCCTGCATGAGGTTCCGATGTTCTGAACTTTTTGTCAGGATGTTGTTTATATAGTCTTGAAATTTTCAGAGAGCCAATGTTGGGATCCGGTTTTGAAAGTAAAGGACTTGGAGACCACAAAAAATGATCGCCACATGTAGAAGGGATATTCTTCCGATTCTCAAAGAAGAAACATGTAAGCGCAGCATCTGTGCTGCAGTGAGGATTTCCATACAGATTTTCGACGTTTGTACCAATCCTTCAATCTTAAAGGTGAAACCTGGCAGAAACCTCGGCACATCAGCGGCCCCGTCCCTGCTCCGCGCGTCCACCGAGGCCCTGGCCATCGTTGTCCTTGACGTGCGGCGAAGCCCCCGCGGCCAAGAGCGCCTTCGCCACTGCGATGTGGTTGTTGAAAGCTGCGATGTGCAGGGGGGTCCCACCTCGGACGGCTTGCCAGAGAGCGCGGTCGGAGGGCGGAGGGTCGACTCCAACCAGCTCTGACCCTCAACGCAATTCTGGCAATTTTCCACCACGTGCCATGCAATCTCGCATGTAACCATGCAAATCACCTCGTCGATTCATGTGTGTCATCTTTTGGCCATTCGCTTGGATTTGGTTGTGGTATGCTGTGATGTTTTTTGGTCACGAGTGTTCCCGAGGCCCTGGACTCATTCACTTTGCAAGTCTAATCTCAGAATCCGAATTCACATTGCCTCCTGAACAAAGCCAACATCAACATCTCAATTTCAATGCAAATGACCATGGACCTCCAGCATTAGGAGAAAGCAGGCAAGGAGTCATCACCCACCAGTGTGAGGTACAGCAGCTGCCACAACTTGAAATACACTGTGTATAACATCGGTCAGGGGGCATCAATGTGCAACAGGTCGTAAATATGCACAAGCCAAATAGAAAAATTGTTAGCTATGGCCATCCACAGCAGCCCCTGAACCGCAACTTGCAGCAAATTCATCCATTGTAGTCCACTGTGACTTGAAGCATGTTGAAGAACAACAACATCAACATATCTCAATCAATGAAGTTGATCATTTACCTACAGTGTGAGGTGAGGATATATATGTAGAAATTATCCAACAATGATACGTACAGTGTATCTTCAACGACGTGAGCTGCCATCCTAGTCCCACGAGACAGGCACAATCCAAATTCAGCCATACACACATCATACAAAATACAAGACAATCAAAGAAAATCCCTTTCTTCCGGTGTACCACTATCGTGTCAGGGGCATCAATGTGCCACAAGATCAATTGTGCATATCAATGTGGACCAACCCCCGAAGCTCAAAGTGTGGCAAGCTGTTTAAGATTGTGCTCAGTTGTGACTAGGCACATCTTGGACCAAATCGACATCAGCAAATCAACCATTGAAGTCGATCATCAAGCTGCAATATGTGGATGTCAGCACTTGATGTCAGGATTGAAATCGCCCTCAACGTCTTGAAATGATTGAGGAACTGATGAAAAGTGAAAAGTCAAATTGTATTCAATTTGTATTTCTTCACAATTCTTATCTTCTTTGGGAATCCACCCTGCCACCCGCCGTCCGAAACTGCCCTCTGAGCCCTCCGA
>VSDK01011826.1:686246-713326 GCA_009767595.1 Symbiodinium kawagutii
CGCCCCGAGGCCGCGGGGTCGGCGGGGAGGAAGCCGCGGACGGCCGCGAGGTCTCCGTCGCGCGCGGCGAGGCAGATGCCGGGGAAGCCGCGCAAGTCGCCGTCCTTCCCTCGGAGCCGCCGGGGGCGCGACGCGGAGAGGGACCCCGGTGGAGCCCCGTCGCGACCCTTGGGAGCTGCGAGGAGATCGTGGATTCGTTGGAGATTCAGATGTTGTTACATTGACACATTGGATGATTACATATGTTTATTGTCATGTTCATTGTTTTGCATCTGAAGATTATATATGTTCATTGTCATGTTTCATTTTTAGCTGAAGAGAACATCACAGCATAGTTATGACAGCTTCATCGAGCTGAAGAATGATAAAAGAATGGAAGGAATCAAGCCTATTCACTGCACTCCGTTGAATTCTCATGGTGTCTTACACTGTCACACTGCACTCACCATCCTGAGCACCTCGGCCCTTTGGAATGGTGTGCAAACATGTGAGCGACGGCCAATATTTGTTGTTTGGCTCAAGGTCATTTGAATTTGGTGAGTGTATTATCATTTTTCAGGATTTGGCACTTCAGTTTGATTGTCGTTTTTTGGTGAGTGTATTATCGTTTTTTGGCTTTCACACCGATTTCTGGAACCTACGAGCCTCCGAATAGTAAATATGATAGCGTAAAATTTGCTCGTAGCTCATGTGCAAACTAGTTTACGGTAAAAGTTTGCATCGTGAAGCCCGAACCTCTTTGCACTTCTATTGTTCTCTATCACGCCAAGCTGTTGCTGGCCCGCCAACTGGCCTGCCGATCACTTATCATTTGTTGATCTGCATCTAACATCATAATCTACGATAATCACGGTTGTTGAGTCACGAAGACGATTGGAGCCATGGAAAAACCAAAGAAGGAAGTTGATCCGCAAGGATTCAACAAGCTGCTAACCTGCGCGGATACTAAGGGAAGGCAGGTTACAATCGGTCGGTGGGTTTATGTTTACTCTGCACGTTTCGCTGTTGCCGTGTTCCGCGGCAGCAGGGTCCAGCCACACGAAGCCCCATCTTGGACACACTATAATGCTGCTGGAATCTTTTGGGGATTGACGGGCAGGGCAGCTTGTTTCCAAAAAAGGAATTAGAAATTGGAACTCGTCTTTTTCACGTCAATGCTGCACTTGTACTTTGTTGCTCTTTGTGCTCTTTGTTGTGCCCTTGTTGCACCCAGTTCTTTCTCTGATGCCAACCATTTATCATATCTCGATCTGTATCTGATGTCTTCTGCATAAACCGTTTATAGCCGTTGCATGTCTGATATAACTGCAGATATGATTTATGCTTTGCATGCTGAACTTGTGGCTTTCAATCTTTCTAGATAACTTGTCTCCAAACCCCGAAAAAATCAGACAATGTAACGTGTCAACTGCCAGCGGGTCCCAATCCTGAGGATATCATAACATATGCTCACTGCACTTCATCGTTCTGATTCACATTGATTGACTGAACACGGGGAAAGCAGTGCCTTACCATTGTAGATGCACCTGTTGAGCCGTGAAGGCAGTTTGTGAACCCTTCAGAAAACGGACTTTGTTGTACACTGACGCTGTCAAACAAATGGCACAGGCGATATCTCCAACAGAAAATGGATATCACATCGAGCCCGCCAAATCCCATCATTTGCTCAGACATGCTCATAGGCAACGGGTAAACCCATTCTCATTGGACGATGATTTTAAGAGGCATCCTGGCGCCGCACCACTCCGCATATGAAGAAGAAGTTGGAAAAACATTGGTGCATCATTCAGCCTGAAATAGGAAAAGCAATGTCAAGAAAAGGAAACGTAAAAGCAATCATCGCATTACTGCTCGTTGATCCATCTTGAACTCATCATGCTGCTGGAATTTTCTGGTGGGCCCGCTTGTTTCAAGCTTGGGGTGGGAACAAGTTTGCAACTGCGCTGTTTTTCCATCTTTGTCACGCCTCACTATTGTTCTGGTGTCGACCCGTAAGGTTGTTTGTGCAGATGAACTTCAAATGCACAAATCAAGAAGTGTTCGAAAGCATGTGTGAACATGTGCTGTCTACCGAAGCCCTTTCATTTTGATGTCCAAAAGCAGCTGCCTGGACAACGGTGTGCTGTTGCTGGTCCCCTTGAACTCTACTGTTGTGATTGAACAGAGTAAGGGAAGAGTTGGTGAGACTGGTGAAGTCAGAGGGTCAAGGTTTGGCAGTTTTGAGAGTGATCGTTTGTGGGAACATAGTTTGAATTTTAGACATGGTTGTCTAGCCCAACATGGGATGTCATTATCAGATCAAAATGCGTCGATGCTGCGCTGGACTGCATGCAGGGAAACCGAAGTTCCAAAGCGTGGAAGCCACCAAAACCACCAAGCAAATCTGGAGGACAAATAACGTGAAACCAGGAATCAGACACTCCAATGGACTATACCTAATCTGTGAGACAAGGTGAGCCCAGGAGACAAATGAAGGGAGACCTAAAAACCAAGGGGACAACCACCCCTGAACCCGCCAAAGACATGAAAAGCAACGAGTGGACTCTGAGATGAATGAAGGCAAACCAAGAATCCAATGATCCAATGGGCCGATGCCAAGGATGGGGAGGGCGGACATGTCCGGCGAAGGAATACGCAGGCAAAGTTACATTCTGTGGGAAGCACAGAGATCATGTAGGAAGAGGTCAACACGACCCAACCTGGGAGACAAATTGGGAGCAAACACAACAAGTGAAACCGAGGACACAGAGGGTGGACACATCTGAATCAGGATGCTGAACTCTTCGACAAAAATATGCAAAAAAAATGTGCGAGGAAAGGTGGCGCACAAGTGTTGGGGACAAAGTCAGGTACATCAGGTGGACAGGGGGACACCGCCCCTGGCACCAGATTCCACTCTTTGGATCAGAACAAACCCAATACTTTGCAGGAGCCGAGAGACAGAGAGACGAGAGCAACAAGAGCAAACACATGCCACTACCCGGCTGAGAAAACATGGACAACGCATGGCAAAGGAAGAGTCGTGTGACCCATCTATGGAGGAATGGCCCACCCCACCAAGCAGTTCGGCGGAAAGGAAAGTCATGTAGGGTTGCACAATTGTGCGGTGAACATGGAAACACAGCTCACGGTGGACACCTTGAAGCATCGGCACATCTGAGAGGCCGAGCACTCTGCCGCCGCTGCAGCATCTGCTGCTACCTGCGCTGGATCAGCCGCCTGAGCTGAATCGAAATGCATGACCCAACAGGTTAGAGAACATACCTGGAACAAATTCCGTAATCGATGTGACTGATCGAAGATCCATCATATTCACGTGATGCTGTACTCAGGAAGGCTAGCCCTTTCCCGAAATTCGCCATGAAACGGCCGTCCCAACCATATCTTACCAACCACAATTGGCGAAGCAATACGCTGGAAATATCTTTGTGTCAAGCAAACTCAGAAAGGTTTCCATTTCGTCCAGAAAAATCTTTCTGTGGCCTCAATGGTTGGCAACGTATGGGGCTGTATACTGGGGCAAGCCACTTTTATGGATTTATTTTCCCTATCCCGGCCGCAAACAAAATCTAACTCAGCATGCCATTCCATTTCTTGATGATTGGTGAGAATGTCATTGCGTATGAGATGTAGTTGTAAGATGTTGTCAGCTCCGTTTCTCAATGTTTCATGGCCTTGCCAATGCCAGGGAACAATTTCCAGACTTCACCTGTGGGGGCTTCATTCAGGCAAAAGATGGTAAAAGAGCTACCGGACCCATACAGCATCCCTCCTTCCAAGAGTGCACCAGCTCCCCATGTGCAATGCCCTGGGCCTCTGATGTGAGATCCGTAGGGGAACCCGAGGTTTCCTCAGGAGGCTGACTAGAGCTTCACCGTGAAGGCTCGAACAAATACCGAAATTCCGCCCGTGGAGTTTGCATGTGGGGCACCAACGCTTGCTTGAAACTGAATGAAAACCGCACTTTTCTGTAGTAGAAGTATGACTTGAAAAAGAAAACAAAGCGCTTTGCTTCTTTGAAAGGTCCAAGTTGCCAGCTGAGATCGAGGGTCAAACTGCAGATGTTGGATGGGTTCCTTGATGACATTGTCCTCTGTGTCCCACACGGATGTGTTTCGAGGCAAAAGGCTTTGACGACTCGAGGTTTCTGCGTCAGGCGATGCCACCAGTGATGTCTTTGGCTCAGCGCTTGGATCGCTCCCTTCGTTCATTGGTTTCTTTGTCCTTGAAGGAGGGCCAGGGACAGGGCCAGGGACTGAGATGGCTTGCGCCGCAGCATCTGTGGTTGTCTCTGCCATGGCTGCGACCTCATCAAAGGTCTCCTCTTTGAAAGTCATCAGACCCAAGAATTCCAACCAGCCTCCGCGGAGGAGACGATTCACCACTATTGCCTGAAGTTGGGCACGGGTCATGGCTTGGTAGATCTTGGCACATGTCGAAAGTCTGCCAACGGGTTCATCCAACCCAACACAAACAACTATCAGTTGTTCCAGTCCTTTCGCATGCTCCACCGTGTCCAAGACGATCTTCTCTCCAATGGTGGGTCTCAGCTCCAGATTCGGCAAAACAGACAAGCTCTCCTCAAATGATGTTAGCTGAAAGCAGCGTCCCGGACATCGCAAACGCAAGTACTCTCGGATCACTGGCGAGAACTTCTGCAGGAAATCGTGATCTGGCACCAACAGAGCCAAGCGATTGTGTAAGCTGAGACCAGCGTATGAGTGCATCACATACAGCACAGCAGCAGCTGTCTTTTCACCATATTGCTGCAGAGTCTCAGGTGCACTGTCTTCGAATAGGAACGTCTTGATCGGTGGCCCTGCTGGGCACAAGGAAGTGATGCCCTTTTTCTCAGCTGCTTGTGACTGGAATGCAGCTGCTCCAGCAACGATTCTCTTGGTGCTGCGGACTATCTGCTTCAGTTCCACATCATGCGCTTTGGGAAAGGTAACACTGCCTGAAGCTTGGGACTGGCTGGACAGCAGTAAGAGCTGCTGTGTTTTGATCTTGTCCATGAGGCTATGGTTCAATTGCAAAACATCGTGGGACTCGTCGATGATGGTCAGGAGGAACGGCTCCGTGTCAGCTGGCATAGGTGTCGTCTTCAATAGGTGACCCTTAATCTGCAAGTGCAAGAACTGATCATACGGGTACTGCATCAACACAAGGCGCGTCACGGTCAACAAGCGGTCCGTGTGTCTTTGGGCGATCCAACGCGCGAAGAAAAGACCAAGATCGATGGATGGGGCCACAAAAAGGACGTTGCCATGAGTGTGCATTGCAAACCTTTTCAGTGCGCATTGCACTGCAACAAAGGTCTTCCCAGCTCCTGCAGGAGCTGAAAGGTGAACTGGGCCTCTTTCCAAAAACTTGTTGATGTCTTGCAACCTCTGCAATTGGTGCTCAGTAAGCTTTGAAAACCGCAAGAGTTCACTCTCGAAGTTCTTGCAGAAAGCAGTCTTGTCTACTTGCAGCCGCAATGTTCCTTTCTTTTCCAAAGCGTGGTTGATCAAAGTTTCCAGGTCATTACTGAGGACCAAATTGCGCACTTGTTGAAGTGCTTCAATGGTCTTGATGCCCAATCGAATTGCATATGATAACCTGCCATCTTGAAACAGAAATCTCTGGCCATCTGCAACCTCCGACTCCAAAGGCAACATTCGCTTGACAACCTCCATGAAATGGTTCTCTCCAATCTTTGCCAGAATCTGTTCCATTTCATCCGCATGTCGCAGTCGGTTGGTGCTGAAAACCTTTCCAGATCGAAGTTGCACGATCCACTGAGCATCTTTTGGATCTTTGGGGATTTCCTCGGGCACTGCTAGCAAAGTACCTCTGCACCATTGCTCTCCATCCAAGGCGTAGATTGGCGCTCCAACATAAAATTCTTCAGTGAGAAAATGTGCGACATCTACAGAATCGTAGGCCCAATCCTCTCCATGTTCTTCCCTCATCAAGTCTAAGTAGGCAACCTCACCTTTTTGGCTCCCTCCAATGCCGATACCATTCCACAAGTCAGACTCCGGAAGCTTGTCATAAGCAACTTTGCCATCATCAACCTGCCCCACAAAAAAAACTACCTTTAATCGCTGCTTCAGTTTCACAGCCTGGGCAACCCGGTTCTTCCACTCTTCGAACCACGCACACCCCCAGGGTGCGGCTTTGCCACTTTCCTTCCAGGCTTGGTGTGCCCCTTGCTCAGCAGCCTCTCTGGTCTCCTCACTCGCATCAGCTCGAACTACGACGACATTGGTGGATTTCGCTTTTTCCCTTTCCAGCTGTTCTTGTGCTGCAGTGCAAGTCGTTGGCAACACTTTCAGGTACCCGAAGGTCTTGTAGTCTCGCTCTCCGTAAATTTCATGGCAATAGCACTTGCCAGATATCGGGTTGTTGCTGTGTCTTCCAAGTCCATCCTCAGGAGTGGACAGGAAAACGCAAGCAACACTGTGGCTGTGTTTCTCTTTGGTCAGGGCCTCCCATGCAGAGGTATACTTACCCGGAAATGAGACCACACAGGACTCTGCATCCGTTCTGATGTTTCCAAGGTAGGCTACATCAATTTTCTGATCCAGCACAGCCGGTTTGTCTCGCACTGTGAAGTGCAAGTAGCAATCGGCCTGTTCAACAGGGAGTGACGGAAATGACGGCTCGGATCTTGCTTGCCATCATTGTGCATTGCAAATCAATTACAATTACACATCTGTGATATACTTGGAAACTTGAACTGAATTGCAAGTGACAATTACAAAAATACGCAGTTCCACTCGCAAACATGCTTCTTCGTTCAGGCAACTGTCCCTAAGAAACAAAATAGCCACTGCTCTCTTGAACTGGTCATGCTCCACTGTGTGATAATGCTTCAACCCCAAAAAACTTGTGTGCTCGGTCAGTTTCCCATGCAAAATGATCTATTCCCTTCCCATGGGAAGCTTATCATCTCCCCAAACACTTGTGACTTCGATTACATGTGTCCTTCGGGTTTCAACCTAGGATACCTCGATCTGCTGGGCAAAAAAGAAACCAAGCAGGAAGAAGAAGAAGAAGAAGAAGAAGCATCTCAAAAGAGATGAGAAAACACTGCCGCAAGAGAACAAATCTACGTGAGGATCAAGGAAATAGAGCTCAAAGTAGATCATCAAAATGTCAGTTTCTATATGGAATTTAAAGAGTGACTCGCCAAAGGAGACAAGAGCAAGAGTGCTTATCAAAAGAAGGCAGGAAATAGAAATGACCTCAGAGCTAGCTTACACTCACCGGAGACAAGCAACATGCGAGCCAAGACAGGGGAGCACAGCGCTGTTAATAGCTGCGCCTACAGAAAACATACGCAGCGCGTAGCACCTTAAATTGGATGGTTCTCTGGATGCTTGAGATAGTAAGACCTTCACATTGAATTGGGGAAGGTGATCGAAACGGATAATCGAGAGAGAGAGAGGGACAAAGAAATAAAACATATGTCTAGAAATTGGTGTAGAAAATATAGATAGAGATGTAGAATTCAAAGCAACGAAAAAAAAGGTGCCGGACACAAGTTTGAAGCATCTCAACCACAACAATGTCTACAGCATCAGCGGGTATCTGTGCCCCGGTAGACTTGTTCGCATCTGTGCTATTGAGATTGCTCAGTGCAAGGTAGCTTATCAAAAGCAGGTCCCAGAAACTAAGAGATCGAATCCTAATGCGTTCAAACCCTGCGGGTCAGAATCGTCACCAATGACAATAGTGTCAGAGATGCACAACACCAGAGCAATCGGAGCATCTCTATGCTTGTGCTCTTCCGAAATGAACAAAATTGGCCATCTTGACTGGAGAGGTATTGTTGACACTTGAACACCCAAGGAGAAACTCCTTGTGACTCCCTGAAGATGAAGAGGTCGCTGTTGCTGACCTTGGCCCAATAAAAAAGAGCTCTCCCAAACCAAAAACAAACATGCACAGGTACAACAAGCTTCATGGCCATTGACCAGTCTACATCTTTCACGTTCTCAAATTCTTCACCGCATTGTTTCTGGAAAAGTTCGGATCGTGCTTGCACCAAGGTGCCCAGGTGCTTGGTCAAGACCTGTCTCCTGCCAGTGTCATAGGTGTCGTGGGTATTGAATTGATGTCCGCGTTCAAAGAGAGGCTATCCCTGCATTCCTTTTTTGAACTCCCTTTTTTATTGAAATCACTGGCAAGTTTCTCCATCATCGCAAAAACGCACGACAACGAATGGCGCCAAAAGAACGCGGCGACACACGTTCACGGTCCTCTTCCGTCACATCTTTTGGGATGTCCTGACCACACTGGCACGCTGTCCAAAATTCTGATGCTTGTTCATCTGTTTCTTCGTTCCTCTGCTTCGTTGATTTCAGCACATTTCTTCTTGTTTTCCTCCGGTTCTGCCTTCCTTTATCTTCCTTTATGTTCGTTCTGTTTCCTTCCTTTCCAGTCTTGTCCGTTTCTTCATGTTTTCTTTATGTTTTGTTGTCACTTCTGCTTCTGTTCCTTCCAGTTCCTTCTTCCTGTCTTTTGGTTCTGTTTCTTCCATCCTGATTTATTTTCCACTTCTTTTCTCCCTGTTTCTTTCTGCCCCTTTCTTTTTCTGCCTGGCCTTGTAGTTCTTGTTTCCCCACATAAAGGGACAATCCTCAGAATTCTCAGAATCCTCCAAGTCTGTGGAGTTCTTGCTATCCTCCTCATCCATCCTCATCATTTCCGACGCGCAGGGACACCGACCAAGTCGGCAGGGACTCCGTGGACGTCCGAAAGCTGGTGGTCAAGTGAAGTCAGGATCCAGTGAATGTTGTCGTGGGCCTTGAGAGTGGCTCATGAACTGCCAAGCACAACAAGTGCGACATTGACGTGAGTAGAAAGTCTCACACAGGACTCTGAATGGAATCATCCAAGCATGGTGCTTCGATGATCAAATGGACTTGTGTTTGAAGTTGGCCAGGACCTTGTTGTTCTCTTTTGGAAAAAGGCTTTTGCTGCAGGAAGAGAACATCGGAGCAAGAGCACTGGCAGCTTGATAAGCTTTGGACTTGAGACAGCCAAGATAGTCCTTTCAGTGGCATTAAATCAGAGAGCTGTCGGGAAGCCATGTGAAGCTTAGGGGTTGAAGTCTTTTTCATCTGACTGAAGGTCACGGGGACGGGTCCAGGTCAGAGGTCCATCACCCGAAGGCATCGATGATGGAGGTGCTGCTGTTCATTTCTTGGAGTTTTGACACCTTCAAAATGGCACCGATAGATTGCTTGTTCAAGTCTCCACCACTTAGTTCTTAACAACTGCTCTAGCAAGAAACTGCGTTCCATGCATGTTTCAACTTGAATCAAATTGTCAAAATGAACGACTGCACAAAACAGTCAAAGCATGGTTGTCACAGGTGCTGCCTAAAAAAAAGAAAGAAAAAAAAACAAGAATGTCATGATGTCTTCATCCTTACAACTTTCACTCAGATTAATAAACAAAAAAAAACATCCGAAAACCTACCAAGACCAACGGTGCTTGAAGGGCCAAGCAGGAAACGGTGGCCACCCCTTTATGGACTGCTTTTTGTCAAATGATGACTGTACCATGGTGGCAGAAAGTTGCGCAGAACGGAACAAGGAGATGTGTATCGCTTTGCGACGATGTTTTGCATGCTCACTTGGATTCAGAAATCCTTGGAGTCATCATTTCAATTTGCGCTGTTGGCATATGCCAGGAGTTATTGTTACGTGCAGAATAATGCATACCCCTTAATAATAAACAACTCCCCCCCTTCTTTCAAATCCCCCTAAATAAACTTGGAAAAGTTATTTGGAGGGATCACGATTGTTTCAAAAGGACGAACAAGAAATCCAATTGGCAGGAAATCAAGAAATTGTTTTAGTATTGCTAAATGAATTGCCTAACATCTCGATTATAAGTTTAGTATTGCTAAATGAATTGCCTAATTTCTAAGGATAGTCAGAACCAGAAATAATCCAACATCTTGATCACGAGTTTAGTATTGCTAAATGAATTGCCTAATTGTTAAGGATAATCAAAACCAGAAATAATCCAACATCTTGATCACGAGTTTAGTATTGCTAAATGAATTGCCTAATTGTTAAGGATACTTAAAACCAGTAGTCATGCAACATCTTGATCACGAGTTTAGTATTGCTAAATGAATTGCCTAATTGTTAAGGATAATTAAAACCAGAAGTCATGCAACATCTTGATCACGAGTTTAGTATTGCTAAATGAATTGCCTAATTGTTAAGGATAATTAAAACCAGAAGTCATGCAACATCTTGATCACGAGTTTAGTATTGCTAAATGAATTGCCTAATTGTTAAGGATAATCAAAACCAGAAGTCATCCAACATCTCGATTGTGAGTTTAGACTTGTTAGAGACCATCAGATGGAGATACTTTATTTAGGGTGGTTAAAACATTTTTCTATTGAGGTGCTCAAAGGCTTCAAGGCTACCCCCTTTGTGAGATGGGTTTTTCTAATTTCCGGAGAAGGTTTGAAATTAAGAATTGATCAATGAATCAATTGAGGGTCGAGAACTTCTTCAGATTCCATTGTCTCCCCTTTTTTTCAGGCCAGGGTCCAGTACAAAAATCGGTTACCCCAAAATTTTGGGCATACTTGATTGAGGGGGGGTGACTATTGCGAACCGGCCACTGGGCATACTTGAATGAGGGGGGTGGTAAACTCACCTGGCAATGGATTTTCACCACATTTTATAGCGAAACCCTGGGAAACTGCCAGTGACAGGTGAGTTTACCTGAGGGCAACCATTAAGGGGCCTGACATCACCGGAATTCGCGCTGGTCCCGCGCCTCTTTGTGCAGCCCAGCCTCAGCACCAAAGGGCGCACTGACGCTGGGGTAAACTCTTCGTCGTTACGCAAGGCTCGCGCCATGTCTTGACATCTTCAACTCTGAGATGAAGCTACGATCATTAACTGCAGAGGTACTTTCGTGGGAACTGGACATGATTTTTTTGCTGTAAGTGCTGATGCCCGCTGCAGCTCGCATCCCACATCAGTTCTGAGGGCCGAGCTTGCTGCGCTTTGGCTCGCAGGCTGGGAACCTTTCAATGGGAGCCCTTTCATCTAGAGAAAGGCCAACCAAAGAATGACACCTCCTAGATTGACCAAATGATATACCATCATCATCCATCATCCATGGGATTTCCATCTACAGAAGTTTCAAAGTTCGTCTGGACTATGCAGGCCAATCACCTCATCCCTTGCAGGTTTTTCACTTGCGATGCCTCTTTGAAGGCGGCTTCCACAGCGCGAGCCTGCAAGGTCCCATGAAGGAATCCATGAGGTGATCCTGTTGCAGTTTCCCTAGGACTTTGAGTCTTGAGATTCGTTGAACATAAATCCGAACAGCGGCACTTCGCAGCATTTGGCTTCTCAAACTTGGTACTCAAAGAGACTTCAACCTATGAAGAAAAAAACAGCACCTAGCTTTTTTGGTACAAATTCGCAATTTTGTGAAGCTCCCATCGGCAGCTTGAAACACTCTGGTCAGCCTCCTCAGCAGTAAGTTTGTACTGGGCTGAGCTACCACTTCCCATGACGAATGCCTGGAAGAGGCTGGAACCAACCTGGAAAACCCGAGTTCCTGCATGTTTTGCATTGTTTATCTTGTCGTTGCATGGTGGTAGCTCGATTTCTGCTAGTTGTTTCAGCATGTGCAGCATGTGGATTCACCAATCATGATTCAAAATGTCGAATCAACGGCACAGCCATGTCTCTTACAAATTGTGGCTTTTGACTGTGAACTGTACTGGAAGACCACAAGACGTCAAGGGCCGACTGCAATTCTTGTCCCATCAAGAGAGAACGGATGGGAGAACCTGACTAGTCTACTTGCAAGATGTTTTGTGAATCAAATTGCAGAAATTGTTTGTGAATTAACCTGCCAGTCTTTAAATTAAAGTTCCGAGTTCTTTGAGGTTCGAAACTGCAAAAGCATTCTTATTTTGCCCCCCGTCCTTTGGCAGTGCCAGGTGTGGACGCGATGCTTGAGTGCTGAAATCAAGTCCAACAAATGACCCATGAAGTCTGGCAAATGACCCATAAAGTCAAGGCTAAGTCCAAAAAAGATCTGTTGAACCCATGAAATCTGTTCGTTCAGTGCCCTTAATCTTCACATTTTCTTGCAAATTCAACAAACTCAATCATCCAGAACTCAGGTTGTTGTTGGAGCAACTGGCAAGCTTCTACATCCCGAAGGGCAAAGGAGCGGCGGCAGAAAATCAAGGCTTGTGTGTGTGTGTGAGTGCGTAGATTTGAGAGGTAGCTCGGAAATACTTTTGCACCTTACATGCCATGCTTCAAGTGTGAACTTTGCAAGTTGATGAAGTTGCTGTCCAACAGACTGGTCTTCCAACTGATGCAGCAGCTTCTTTTTCACAAAGCTATGCGCATAGCGGCATAGCGCCTCTGCCTCGGATGCACTGCCAGGGGATGAACCAACAAGCGATTAAACCAAGGAGTTGAGACATCATGACATCTGCATCATTGAAAATCGACACATCATGACATCGGCATGACTTAAAGTTGTTCAGGTGTCACCTGGTTCCACAAAAACATCACCTTAAGACTTCTGTCAAAACTCCTCGAGTGAAAGGAAGTGGTGAGAAACCAAGCTGATTTGGGATGTCTTCCCAGTGGTCCATGCTGCCTATCGATTTCACCGGATAGCTGCTTCCAATTCGGTCCAATCGCCATACGAACCCACCAGGTCAGCACATACGGCTGTTTCCTCTTCACCAAACATATTTTGCACTCAGAGCGTAACAAAGTAACAAAGCCAGCACTACATTTATGAATCATCGGTGTTCAACCCATGTATCACCATGGAAGCAATAACTATCACCACCCGTCGTTCCTCAAGCTTCACCAATGGTCAATGTCAACCAATCATTAGCCACAAGCTAATCACCCTTCATAACCGCCAAAGCATGACAATTCGTCACCATGATTTCGAACAACTAACCACCACTCATCAAACACCAGCAGTTTCCATGAAGCATCACCGATGCATCACCACCCAACCCACTCCACCTCTGCCCATGTGGCCATCTGTGACCAGCCCAGAGGTGAGACTCAGCAGACCTTCGCGGAAGCCCAAGTCAACTCATTCACCGACCTCCACTTCTTGGGGACCAACATTCGAGTTGCCAAGCGGCCGCAGTTGGGATGAACCAGCTGGGAATCACACCACATCACTGACCAAAACATTTGTGCTACTGAACCAGCTGGTGCAAACCCTCCAGGGGTTGACCGATGTTGATGAAGATCCTTGTGGAACTGTAGCCATCTGTAGCCATCTGTTTCCATCTGTAGCCTGTACAGCCTAGCTGTAGTCGTTAGTGTTTTGATAGATTGGTGGGCTGTTGGTGACACTGGCTGCCAAAATCTGGTAGCATTGGGCTATTTGGATCAATTGAGTTGAGGCAAGACTCGTCACATCAGGCGCACCGCCCCTTGAGATCCAATGGGGTTGTAGAGACCGTGACATGGGATGAACCTCACCAATCACATGTATCTAATGATCATTGTCAACCAGCTGAGTACTTGCAGTGCCTGAGTTTCCACTTATCAACACACAAAACCAAGCACCAAAAACCTTCAACGGATTTCATGTCGTGACTGGACGGAGGCCACGGAGATGAAGAACCAGGTTTCGAACCAGTTGGATTTCCATCAGCCAGGGGGTTCAACCCTTCTTGACCAGGTGCTTCTGAATGACCAGGTGCTGGGGCGTGTTTTCTGCAACTCCAAGGGGTCCACTGGTGGAGCAGGTCTCCCCACTGCATGTCATCATGGGGAAGGCGCCTTCCCATGGCCACCACCGCAGGTCCTGGCCAGCACCACACCAGGTGTGTTGAAACGTGAACGGATGAATCGAAGTTCGGATGACCACCACCACCACCAGCATCACCACTATGACTAGATCATGTTACTATGCGATTTGATATTCAAGTTTGGGGTACACCTTTGGGGGGGTCACCAAAAGCCCCCATGATAATCGAGCAGTGTTGGTTGCATCGCCCGATACTTCGAAGACTTTATGCTTGTAGGTGGTACATCCCCCCAATAAGAGGGATGGGTCGAAAACCTACAAACCCAGGCACTTCATGGTTGTACTCCTATTGTTGGTTGATCTCATCCCATGGTCACTGTTGGATATCACCAACCCACTGCTAATCACACCTCCCAAATTTGGACATATCTTTTGATTAGTGTTGGTCCATGGAATGGAGATCTCCATGATTGCAGGATGTTTGGAGAAGTGGACTCCACGGACTCTGTACAGTTGCTTGGTTATCTGATGCCCCTGCAGCCAGTACACTTGTTTCCCGCACCATTGGCTTCAAGATTACCAAGGCATTTGATTCCGAGCTTTTCCTAATTAAGTTCAGGCAACGCCTGAGGCAGCAGGAGATTTGACTTCTTTGCGCCAGTGAAAGTGGAAGTGTTTATCCATCCATATCTACTTATTTGTGAAACATGACCTGCGAAAGCTTCAGCCACAGTAGCGTTTCTGTGGCTCAGTCTGCATTTGTTGCACAAACCCAGCTACAGCTTTCACCTGGGAGCTGGCTGCTGGTTAACCAGCATTTGCAGTGACCCATATCCAAACCTGGTGGTTTCAGATCCATCGCGCGACCAAAAATTCACAAATGAACGTTTGCCAACAACGCTGTTTTTTGGGGGGGTTCGATCTTGGAGTCCACCATTGATAGGTTTGAATTCATCATCACTTGATTTCTTCTAGGAATAGCTGGTTAACCACTGGGTGCTTCCTTTGATGCTGGTGATCTTCCAGTTCTCGAAGATTCATGTACGAGGGTACCTCCTCCCCAACCCCTGGGTGTCCTGTAGTCCACCTCCGTGTCCGTGGGCGGCTCCTCACCAGTGCAGTGCGGCTGAGATGAACCAGGAATCAACTATTAGCAGGGCAGGAAGCAGCACATAAACCATGCATCGCTGTTTGTTTTAATATGTCTGAACCATCCAGCAGGGCAATGCGTGAGCGGAAATCAGTTGATGAGTACACCATTCATTTGGGAAATGGTAAACCAGCAAACTCGACCATCGCAAGTGCCGGAACTGAACAGTTGTGATCCATGGTCAGGTACTGTACTCGATGACAGTACAATTATAGTTGTGCACGTTGGTTCGTGATCATCACAGCGGCTGGTTTCTGGTTGGTTCCCTAGTCGCACAGTTCCCTGGAGATTCCCTTCGTGCTACTGGTACGTGCGCTACTGTTCCTTTCTAATGACCAACGAGCGCGCAACCCTGTGCTGCTCCACTAGTTCTACTGGACCAATCCTCGTCACCACTTAACACCAATGGCACCCCGGAAGGAAAGCCATTCCTTTGGCTGCACTGCTGTGGATCCAGATCCACAGGAACATTTGCCAAATCTATCAACGTCTTTGCAATTGGACCTGCCACTCAAGTGACCCTGAAAAAATCATATCGTTATGTTGAGAGGCACATGTCGTTATGAACGACAGGATTGTGACCAAACATTGGTTGATGTCCAGCATTCAGCGAGTTCAGACTGATCCAGGCCCAGGGTTCACAGGTTGAAGAACCGGCAAGCGGTGGATCCGGTTGGAAAGGGCCTTTGGCGGGTTGGTAGCCCATAAGCCGATCGGTGCCGGTCAATCAAATCTGCGTAATTATGGTTAATGACAGTTGATGAGCTGGCTGGCAATGAATGATGTAGCTCATCATTGGCAAAAAGGCTGGTTGATGGTGCTTCTCACCATGCTTTGGTATCTCCCAAGTTGTTCGTTTTCAAACCATCGCTAGAGCCATGGGTTTGCCTCCAATTTTGTCATCTGAAAAAACACCAACTTTGAGTCCAAAGAGACGCGGATGGATCAAAAATCTCATGACGAACTAAGACTGACCCGTGAAATCGGAGCCCTGCTACCAGGGCACAAAACTTCAATTGTTCCCAGAAGGTTAAGAACAGCGAGTTGTTGTGGAGTGCGCGGACACCACAAGTTTTCTGTTGTGAATCTGTCCTCACCCATGTCCGCCCGACGGCCCACCTTGCATTGAGGTCGGCATGCTTGTGACCCATGGTAGCAGGCTCTGTGAATTTGATTGATTTGAAAATCAGATGGATCTCAACAGAGATTGCAGCTGCTATGTGCCAAGGATTGTTGATTGTTTTCCATGATCGATCAAGACATGAATGACATGTGACATCATCATTGCTGCTGAGTTACTCCGTGGTGCCATACCAGTCTATGAACCAATGGCTGGCGCTCACCAGGAAATTTCTTGGGGACGCCAGAGCGTCTATCAAATCTACAGATTCCGTGAGGTTCCTGTAACTCTGTGGTGGTTGCAATTCTTGGTTGCCACACTTCCACTGAGCTGCAGAGTGCAAACGCTGCACGTTTGAAAAAGGTTTGGAGCATGAACTTCAATGATCTCCAATGATCTCAACTGTGGTCCTGATGAACAGTGGCTGGTACCACAACTGATTGGTGTGGGATCTTCCAACAGAGAGTGCCATGGGGGTACCCAACCACCCTAGCACAACTGTAGGGAAACTATCTCCATGACTCAAACGTCGGGCACCATGGCTCCTTTCAATCTCTCAGCTTACCGGATCAACTCTCGGTTTACATGGGTTTACTAATTTTGGTTGGTATGTCTGGGACTAGCCAACTCTCGAATGCGGTTTTCCTTTTTAGCAGACTTGAGGCACACCACTCAAACATACGGGCGCATCTGTTCTGATTTGGCAATTTGAATCTCTTCATCATCTCTTGTGCAGTGTGGTGTGCATGTGTGTGTTGACCGCTGGATGTCCATAGACGGGTACCCCCGCCGAATGATCACCGCGTCTTTTGTTCAAGGTCACTGTCCAGTTCTGTGGGGCTCTTTGGCCAACTCTGTCGCCTTGGTTTCAAGTTGTTGCAACGAGGAGATGTTACCACGGGCTGCGTAAGCCACAAGTCAACTTGACCGCGTTCAACTTGCCATTTCTATTTCGAAGCCACAAGAAGATATCCGCAGTATTTTGCACTAAGTTTTCTTGGGAATCTGCCCCACGATGAAAAGGAGAAATATGATATACATTGATCAGAAACATCCGAAGTCTTGCTCAAACCATCCCTCTTGGCACCGGGCCTTCGATTCAGGCCTCAGGCGACAGGCACGAACGTCCCATGACTCTGGCCTTGCCTTTGGGTTCTACGACCTCCTTGCAGCCCAGAAACCGCCTCCAGAAGGCCGATCATTTCAGAGCTGCCTGCCTCTCTGGCCACGTCCAGGGGGGTATCACCTCAGGCTGCCCATGCAGCTTGCACCAGGACCGACCGTGTCCCAAGACTCACCCTGAAGAATGACCTTGTCAGAGGCTTTGCAGGGCTTTATCTTGATTCAAGAATATTAAAAGTCTATCGACAAGCACAATGACTTCAATAACAGCAGCAATTACCAGGACGACGACAAAGAAACAACCACGATAAAACCAGAAACATCAACAAGTTCCAAGCAGAATCCACATTGACGCGCGTAGGGTCTGGGAGTTTGGAATTTTACCTTACTTGCCGATCTGGTGCAATTGAAGTTTTTGACCATTTGCTTCAAGATTCGGATGAAAGAGATCTTGCAGGTCCAATGAAAAGTATTCTCCTTCATGAGGTTCCGATGTTCTCAACTTTTTGTCAGGATGTTGTTTAGTCTTGAAATTTTCAGAGAGCCAATTTTGGGATCCGGTTTTGAAAGCAAAGGACTTTGAGACCGAGAAAAAAATGCTCGCCACATGTGGAAGGGATATTCTTCTGATTCTCAAAAAAGAAACATGTCAGCGCAGCATCTTTGCTGCAGTGGAAATTTGGATTGAATGGTGAATGGATTTCTGTACAAATTGTATGTTTCAATCCTTTGATCTGAAAGGTGAAACCTGGCAGAGACCTCGACGCATCGGCGGCCCCGTCCCAGCTCCGCGCGTCCACCGAGCCCCTGGCCACTGATGTTCTCGACGTGCAGCGAAGCCCCGGCGGCCAAGAGCACCTTCGCCACTGCGATGTGGTTGAAATCAGCTGCGTCGTGCAGGGGGGTCCCACCTCGGACAGCTTGCCAGAGAGCGCGGTCCGAGGGCTGAGAGTCGATTCCAACCAGTTCCAACCCTCAACGCAATTTTGGTGATTTTCCACCACGTGCAATGCAATCATGCATGTAACCATGCAAATCACCTAATCTCAGAATCAGAATTCACATTGGCCTCCTGAACAAAACCAACATCAACATTTCAACAAAGTTGAACATGACCCTCCAGCATCAGATCCCGGCACATAAGGAGTCATTGCCCACCAGTGTAAGGTACATCGTGTATCACATCAGTCGGGAGGTATCAATGTGTAACAACTCGGAGCAAAATAAATGTGTAAGCCCAATAGCAAAAATGTTAGGTATGGCCATTCACTTCAGCCCCTGAACCGCAACTTGCAGCAAATTCATCCATTGCAGTCCACTGTGACTTGAAGCATGTTGAAGAACACCATCAATCAAGTGGATCATTTACCTACAGTGTGAGGTGAGGATATCCATGTAGAAATCATCCAACAGTGATAAGTACAGTGTATCTGCAACAATGTGAGTTGCTATTCTGGTCCCACGAGACAGGCACAATCCAAATCCTGCCACACACACATCATACAAATTACAAGATAATATTTCAAAACGCCCTTCTTACGGTGTACCACTATCTTGTCAGGACATCAATGTGCCACAAGATCAATCGTTTGTAACAATGTGGAGCAACCCCCGAAGCGCAAAATGTGGCAAGCTGTTTAAGATTGTACTCAGTTGTGACTAGGCACATCTTGGACCAAATCGATTGAAGTCAATCATCAAGCTGCAATGTGGGCGTCAGCACTCGATGTAATTGAAATCGCTGTTAAGGTCTTGAAATGCGCTGATGAAAAGTGAAAAGTCAAATTGCATTTCAATTCCTATATCTCCTTCTTCCACCCTGCCACCGCCGTCCGAAACTGCCCTCTGAGCCCCCCGACCGTTGTCGTTCCGATCGTCCACCGGCGCCCCCGCAGCCAGCAGCAGCTCTGCCACCTCCACGTGGTCGCGCCACGCCGCCCAGTGCAGCGGCCCATTGCCTCGGTGGGGCGCCGCGGTTGCTGCACGGAGGCGCTGGCCCTCGCCGTCCCCCGGGGCTCCGGGCCATCGCGGTCGCGGCGCCCCCAGGCCGCCGGGTCGGCGCGGAGGAAGCCGCGGACGGCCCGGGAGGAGGCGGGCGCCGCCGATGTCATTCCCTCGGAGCCGCAGGGGGCCGCGACGCGGACACGGACCCCGGTGGAGGGAAGCCCGTGGCAACCCTTGGGAGCTGCGAGGAGATCTTGGATTCGTTGGAGATTCAAATGTTGTTGCATTGATACATTGGATTATTACATATTTCATCATATTTCTATTGTCATGTTCATTGTTTTGCATCTGAAAATTGATTGAGTAGTGGAAGAATGATAAAGGAATGGAAGGAGTCAAAACAGTCACTGCACTCGGTTGAATTATTATGGTGCCTTACCCTGTCACACTGTACTCACCATCCTGAGCACCTCACACCTTTGGAATGGGGTGTAGACATGTGCAAACTAGTTTGCCTTATAAGTTGCATCGTGAAGCCCGAACCTCTTTGCACTTCTATTGTTCTCTATCACGCCAAGCTGTTGCTGGCCTGCCAACTGGCCTGCCAATCACTTATCGTTTGTTGATCTGCATCTAACATCATAATCTACCATCATCACGGTTGTTGAGTCACGAAAACGATTGGAGCCAAGGAAAAACCAAAGAAGGAAGTTGAACCGCAAGGATTCAACAAGCTGCTAACCTGCGTGGATACTAAGGGAAGGCAGGTTACAATCAGTCGATGGGTTTGTGTTTACTCTGCACGTTTCACTGTTGCGGTGTTACACCGCAGCGGGGTTCAGCCACACTAAACCCTATCTTGAACACATTGTGCTGCTGGAATCGTCTGGGGATTTGCACCAGCCTGCTTGTTTCCAACTCACGATTCGAACTTGTCTTTTTTGTAGGTCAATGTTGCACTTGTAACATTTTGATCTTTATACTCTTTGTTGCGCCCTTGTTACACCCACAAGTTGTTTCTCTGATGCCAACCATTCATCATATCTGTATCTGATGTCTTCTGCATAAACCGTTTGGAGCTGTTGCATGTTTGATGTAACTATAGATTTATGCTTTGCACGCTGAACTCGTGGCTTTCAATCTTTCTGGAGTACTGGGGCTACATGTGTCAACTGCCAGCAGGGAAAGATCAATGGCCCTACCGGAGGATATTACATGCTCTCTGCACTTCATCGTTCTGATTTGCATTTTTTGACTGAACATGGGAGAAGCAGTACCTTACCAATGTAGCTACAGCTGTTGAGCCGCGAAAGCCGTTAACCTTGCAGAAAACAGATTTATGTTGCGCAAGGGCTGTTAAATCATGCACAGCCGATGTCTCAAACAGAAAATCAATATCAAATCTAGGACATACTCATTCTCATTGGACGATGACATTAATAAGCACCCCGGCGAGCACCACTCCACATATATGATAAATAAGTTAGAAAAAAACTTGATGCACAAGGCAGCCTGAAAAAACAACAGCAATGTCAAAAAAGGAAACGTCAAAACAATCATCGCATTGCTGCTCACTGACCCATCTTGAACGTATTGCGCGGCTGGAATTTTCTGGTCGGCCAGCTTGTTTCCAGCTTGGGACTGGAACAATTCTGCAGCTTCGCAGTTCTAACGTCTTTGTCGCGAGTCACTGTTGTTCTGGTGCTAACCAGAAATCTAACTGGTTGCTTGAACTTTGGACATGGTTCTCTTGCACAAGACAGGATGTCTTTGCAAGATCAAAATGTGTCGATGTTGCACTGGACCAAATGAAGGGAAACCGAGGTTCCAAGGGTGGAAGCCACCAAAACCACCACGCAGAATCTGGAATCTGACGCTCCAAAGGACGGACCACTGCCACTACCCAATCTGTGAGACAAGGTGGACCCTGACCAGCAGCCCAGGAGACAAATGAAGCGAGACCTGAAAGCAACAGGGACAACCACCTCTGAATCTGGCACATGAAAAACAACCATGGGACTCTCGGACAACCATCCGGAAAAGAAATGAAAAGCCACGTCCGGTGAAAGAATACCTCAACACCAAAGTGTCGAGGGAAAAGTGAAAGGCAAAGGGACATATGCAACGAGACGCGCTGGCTACCGCGACAAAATATGACACTGTTACCCTGACAGTTTGGTTGCAGTAACCGCGACTGTAACAGAGCTGCCGTCGTGGTAACTACCACGTTTGTGTTCGTTTGTGTTCTGTGCGGGAAACACAGAGACTCATGTAGGAAGAGAAACAACCAGGAAGACGAATTGGGAACAAACACAACCGGTGAAAAAGACGACATAGAGGGTGGACACTGAACCCCTTAGCAAAAATATACAAAAAAATGTTTGAGGAAAGGTGGCACACAAGTGGTGGGAGACAAAGTCAGGTACATCAGGGGACACCCCTGGCACCAAATTCCACTCCGTCAGGTATAAGAGGTGGACAGGGGACACCACTCCTGGCACCAGATTCCACTCTTTGGGTCAGAACAAATCGTATACTTTGCAGGAGCAAAGTGAGAGAGAGAGAGAGGAGAGTGACAAGAGCAAACATATGCGACTACCTACCCAAAGCCAAACCCAAAAACATGGAAAACACGTGGGATGGCAAAGGAGTATCATTTGGCCCACCCTCTTAAGGATCGCCACAGTGTGTTACACAGCCGATCGAGGCGGAAAGGAAAGTCATGGCGGGTTGCACTTGAACAGCTCACAGTGGACACAGTGAACCATCGGCTCATCTGAGAGGCCGAGCACTTTGCCGCCGCTGCGGCATCAGCTGCTACCTGCGCTGGATCAGCTGCCTGAGCTGAATCGAAATGCACGGCCCAACAAGTTAGAGAACATACCTGGAACAAATTCTGTAGAATCCCAGGAATGGATTTGACTTATGGAAGATCCGTCATATTCACGGGGCGGAATTTTCAGTCAAAAAATGGGTGTGGACCTTACCACTCCGATCAACAAGTAGACTTCCTCAAGGCTTCTGATCGGTTCTGTATGGCAGCTGGGCATACATTGAAACACTTTCAGGTTCCCGTGGGTTGTGGGCATGGATCGTGCCCCTTGAAAAGTTTTGGATCATGGATGTCTTGGGATGGATGGCGTGTGAGCCTGGAGGAGTGATGGCAGCTTATGGGTACAACTGATGGCATACGAGATACACGCAAACAAAGGGGCAGATTGATCTTTCAAAAATCTTTCGATTCTGCACAACCACTTGCGCTAATCCCCTATCTTCCCGATGTTTCCAAGCATTCGGAGAGTGGGAAAAGGAAGAAACATGAACAAACTTCACGGGGACGTATTCTCTTCACATTAGGATCAAACTTGATGTTGACTTGGTCTTCTTGTCACTTGTCCATCCTTATCCAGTCTCCCAGATGGTGCCCAATGCTTGCCATGTTGCGAGAGGATCCTGCGGCAAGAAAGTGAAACTGCAGAAGTTCTCTGGCTCAGCTCCTCTACAAATTCACATGAACGGAACCCCTTGTTCCATTCAACTTTTTCAACCCTTAGGAAAATTGCAAAAAAAAACAACTTGCCAATCTCTCCTCAGAGGACCGTGGATCAAACTGAAGATTCGAGATCTTGGTCACGTCGATGTCGTTGTTTGCAGTGTCCCAGACTTGGGTCTCCTGCGCGGCAGGTCGGCAGGTTCGAGACGTGAGCAAAGCGACACTGAGCCGCCTGGCCTTTGGAGCTTCGGGACGCTGCACTTGCTGAAGTGGCTGTGCTTCCTGAGTTGGACCAAGATCCCAAGATCCCAAGGTCCAAGCACTGACCTTTTCATGTGGATTCATCAACCTTCGCCACTTCACCTTCTTAACTTGCAAGTTCACTTGGTGTGCACACTGCGCAGACTGTGGCACTCCTGGGTTGCCTGGGTTCCCACACTTCGCGGATGTCCTGTCAATGAACATGCTGAGCTTCCAATGTTTCATGCTTATGCTGCCAACGGTCAATACTTTGAAGTCTTGGACCAACAACAACAGGCGACAGTCCTCTGTGTCCAACTGCTTCGCCAACTGCTTCGCCTGGTCTTTGGACCCTTTGGCAGGCGAAGTCTCACCTGCAACGGCCTGTTGCGAGATGATCTGAGCAGCAGCCTCAGTGGTCGTCTCAGCCATGGCGGAGGATGCACTGAATTCGGCCTCTTTGAATTTCAAAAGTCCTAAATATTCCAACCATCCGCCTTCAAGGCGTTGGTTCACAACAACAGCTTGAAGCTGTGCCCGAGTGATGGCTTGGTAGATCACTGCTCGGGTGGCAAGGTTTGCCTTTGGGTCTCCGATTTTTTCATCGAGACCAATGCAAAGAACGATCAATTGTTCAAGTCCCTTGGCATTTGCCACGGTATCCAAGACCAAGACTTCACTGGTCTGCTGCCCCTCCAAATGCGGCAGGATGGACAGGGAGTCTTGAAATCTAGTGAATTCAAATTTTCGCTTGGCAAAGCGTGACTGTAAATATGGCGCAATCTTCTTCTGGAATCTTTTCAAAAAGTCTTCATTCTCCACCAGCAGGGCAACACGCCGGTGAAAATTCAGGCCTCCATATATTCGAATCAATTCACATATAGCAAAGAAGGCTTTTTCTGCATATTTGTCCATATCCTCAGTTTCATCTGAATCAAAAAGGTACGATTTCAGAGGGGGTCCTGATGGGCAGAGCGAGCTGACCCCATGCTTCTCTTCAGCACTTCCCTGAAACGCAGCTGCCCCGGCAACCACACGTTTGGTACTACGGACCACTTGGGTCAACTTGATCTCCTGCGTTTCTGAAAATGAGAACTGGGCTGAGGCCTGTGACTTGCTGGTCAAGAGTAGATGTCGCTCTGCATGGATTGTCTTCTTAATAAATTCCTTGTAGTCAGTAGCACCAAAAAAATCGTGCGCCTCGTCGATCACAGCAAAAATGAACTGCTTTTTGCTCTGAAATCCAGACTCATCGCTCCATTTTAAGCGCCCTCCTTCAACATGCAGACTGAGAAAGCCTCCGTGTGGTTGTTGCATGAAAACCACTCTGGTCAGCAAGCGTTCAAGAGACAAATTGTCTGCACATGTTTGGCCCAGCCATTGGGCAAAGTATAATCCTAGAGACAGCGATGGGGCGGCAAAAAGAACTTGCCCTTCAGAATGGCTTTTGATCATATTGTAAGTGCACTGAACCGCAATGAAGCTCTTTCCTGCACCCGCAGGAGCTGACAAGTGCACAGCCTTGTTTTGCCTTAAGAGTTTCTCAATGCTGTTCAACTTCTCCTGTTGGTGCGGTGTCAGTGCTGAAAATTTCAGAAGTTCCTTCTCAAAGACCTTGCAAAAATAGGTCTTGTCCACTCGGATCTGCCACTTCGGATGCTTCTCGTTCAGTTTCCTATTCATCACCGATTCCAAATCACTGCTCAAGACCTTATCTTTTGTGTGTTGGAGAAGTTCAATCGAAGGAATGAAGAGCCGCATAGCTAATGAGGGTGTACCATCTGGATATATGAACTGTTGGGAGTCTTTGGCTTTGAGTTGCCCAGCTGCATCCAAAACATCCAATCCCTTGTTCAACGCTCCCTGTACAAACTGTTCAAACTCTTTCTTCCCGACATCCGCTAGCATCTCTTGAATCAAATGCCCATCATGGCGCACGCGGTCAGTGGCAAAAACGTTTCCCGTTTGGGATCTGACTATCCATAGCCCAGCAGGATCCTTTGGATCTTTCAGAATTTTCTCTGGAGCGGAAAGGATTTCGCTCTTCCACCACAGTTGGCCACTAAAAGCATCAACTCTACTCCCCGCTCTGAATTCGTTCTTGAGAAACTTTGACACATCTATGCAGTCGTAGGCCCATGCCTCTCCTTTCTCCTCCCTCATCTTGTTCAAAAAGGCGATTTCAGCTTTCTGGCTACCACCGCAGCCTTTGCCATTCCAAAGGTCCTCAGTTTTGAGGTCGTCCCAATGTACCATGCCTTCACCCACCTCTCCAGGAAAAAAAATCACTTGCAGTCGTTGCTTTGCCTCCACGGCTTTCTCCACCTGCTCTTTCCAATGTTTGAACCAAAGGCAACCCCAGGAAGCCGCTCTGCCGCTGGCTTCCCAGGCTCTTTTTGCATCCAAGTCAGCATTTCTTTTTTCCTCCTCACTCGCGTTTGCGCGAACAACGATTGTACCTGTGACTTTGGCCTTCTCTCTCTCGAGTTTCTCCACTTCCTCGGTGCATGTGGCTGGCAAAACGTTGAGGTATCCAAACAAACGGTAGTCCCTCTCTCCGTAGATTGTCTTGCACATGCAGGGTCCCCATGCCACTTCTCTGTAATGCTCACCGATGCCATCTTCCGCCCTGCATAAAAACACGCAGGCGGTGCTGTGTTCGTTGGAAGCGCTCACCAACGCATCCCAGCCCGCGGCAAACTTGCCGGGGAAGGACGCGATGCAGGTTGTCGCGCCTTCCCTGATGTTGCCGTGGAAGCTGAGGTCCGCCGTTCTCTCTAACACTGCAGGCTTGTCTCGCACGGTGAAGTACAGGTGACATTCATCCTGATGACAGCTGATCAGGCGTGACCAGGCCGTACTGTTGACATAAACAGAATCACGCTATAGAGAACCAAACAGTCCTGCCTACCTTTCAGGTTTTCCCAAACCGTTCTGCCATACGTAGTCAGTAGGCAAAGCTATGACAGAATATCCCATGAACATGTACCCTACGTCGTCTTTGATATCCCAAGACAATAGAGTCAGAGATGCACAGAACCAGACTGATTGGAGCATCTATAATTTTCTGTGTTCTTTTCTGTGTTCTCCGAGAAAAAATGGCCATCTTGACTGGAGAGATATTGTTGACGCTTGCCCAAGTAGAAACTCCTTGTGACTTCCTGATGAAGATGAAACCCCTGAAGATGAAGAGGTTCCTTTTGCTGACCTTGGCCCAAGAGCAAAGACTTCTACCACAAACAAGCGCGTAGAGGTACAACAAGCTTCATGGCGATTGATCAGTCTACATCGACTGCTTTCACTTTCTCAGCGACTGCATGGCTATGGGTCAAAGCCACTATCAACCATGGTTTTCTCTATTATTGTTTGTTATTATCCCCCCTGAAATTGATGGTTCATGCCTTGACCCATCACTGCTTGTGTCTGGAAAGGTTCAGATCCACCAAGGTGCCCAGGTGCTTGCTCAAGAGCTGTCTCCTTCCAGTGTCATCGTGGTGAAATCCGCGTGCAAAGAGAGGCTGTCCCTATATTCCTTTTTGAACTCTCAGCGTTCATGAAATCATTAGCAAGTTTCTCCATCATCGCAAAAACGCACGACAACAGATGATGCCAAACGAACGCGGCGACACACGTTCACGGTCCTCTTCCGTCACATCTCTTTGGATGTCCTGACCACACTGGCACACTGTCCAAAATTATGATGCTTGCTCATCTGTTTCTTCGTTCCTCTGCTTCGTTGATTTCAGCTCATTTCTTGTTGTTTTCCTCCGGTTCTGCCTTCCTTTATCTTCCTTTATGTTCGTTCTGTTTCCTTTCTTTCCCGTCTTGTCTGTTTTCTTCACGTTTTCTATATGTTTTTTTGTCTTCTGCTTCTGCTCCTTCCAGTTCCTTCTTCCTGTCTTTTTATTCCCCACCTGCCAGGTGAGGGTTGTTAGATTTTATGTCAGTTGCCTCGTCTCCTCTCCTCTCCTCTCCTCTCCTCTCCTCCTCTCCTCGCCTCCTCCTCGCCGGACCGCAACCACGACCATCCACGCCCAGTGTCCCCACGATCATCCACGCCCAGTGTTCCCTGCCGGACCTCAACTCCCCTGCCAAAAGCTATGCCAGATAGAATGCCAAAAGCTATGCCAAATAGAATGCCAAAAGCTATGCCAGATACAATGCCAAAAGCTATGCCAGATAGAATGCCAAAAGCTATGCCAGATAGAATGCCAAAAGCTATGCCA
>VSDK01011826.1:713441-723840 GCA_009767595.1 Symbiodinium kawagutii
ACTCCGTGGACGTCCGAAAGCTGGTGAGAACTCCTTGAAGTCAGGATCCAGTGAATGTTGTCGTGGGCCTTGATGGTGGCTCATGAACTGCCAAGCACAACAAGTGCGACATTGACATGAGCAGAAAGTCTCACACAGGACTCTGAATGGAATCATCCAAGCATGCTGCTTCGATGATCAAATGGACCTGGGTTCGAAGTTGGCCCGGACCTTGTTGTTCTCTTTTGGAAAAAGGCTTTTGCTGCAGGAAAAAAACAACGGAGCAAGAGCACTGGCAGCTTGATAAGCTTTGGACTTGAGACAGCCAAGATAGTCCTTTCAGTGGCATTAAATCAGAGAACCCTCAGGAAGCCATGTGAAGCTTAGGGGTTGAAGTCTTTTTCATCTGACTGAAGGTCACGGGGATGGGTCCAGGTCAGAGGTGCATCACCCGAAGGCATCGATGATGGAGGTGCTGCTGTTCATTTCTTGGAGTTTTGTCACCTTCAAAATGGCACCGATAGATTGCTTGTTCAAGTCTCCACCACTTAGAACCAAGTTCTTAGCAACTGCTCTAGCAAGAAACTGCGTTCCATCCATGTTTCAACTTGAATCAAGTTGTCAAAATGAACGAGTACACAAAACAGTCGAAGCATGGTTGTCACAGGTGCTGCCTAAAAAAAAACAAGAATGTCATGATGTCATCATCCGTACAATTTTCACTCAGATTAATAAACCAAAAAAATCATCTGAAAATCTACCAAGACCAACGGTGCTGGAAGGGCCAGGCAAGAAACGACGGCCAGCCCTTTATGGACTGCTTTTGTCAAATGATGACTGCACCATGGCGGCACAGGAAAGTTGTGCAGAACGGAACAAGGAGATGCGTATTGCTTTGCCATGTTTTGCATGCTCAGTTGGATTCTTCAGAGATCCTAGGAGTTCTCGTTTCAATTCGCACTCTTGGCATATGCCAGGAGATTTTGTTACGTGGAGAATACCGGAATTCGCGCTGTGCGCATCGCGCCTCTTTGTCCAGTCCAGCCTAAGGCACCAAGCATGGCGAACCGACCAAGGCTCACTGATTCTGTGGTGAACTGCCATCGTCGATACGCAAGGCTCGCACCATGTCTTAGAATTTTCGACTCTGAGATGAAGCTACGATCACTAACTGCAGAGGTACTTTCGGAAAGGGATGGACTGGACATGAGTTTTAGTGCTGCAAGTGCTGATGCCCACTGCAGCTCACATCCCACAGCAGGTCTGAGGGCCGGGCTTGCTGCGCTTTTGTTCGCAGGCTGGGAACCTTTCAACGGGGAGCCCTCTCATCTAGAGAAAGGCCAACCAAACAATGACATCTCTTAGATTGACCAAATGATATACCATGAATCATCATCCATCATCCATGGGATTTCCATCTACAGCAGCTTCAAAGTTCGTCTGGACTATGCAGGCCAATCACCTCATCCCGTGCAGGTTTTTCACTTGCGATGCCTCTTGGAAGACGGTTTCCAAAGCGCTAGCCTGCACGGTCCCATGAACGAATCCATGAGGTAATCCTTGAGATTAGTTGAAAATCCGAACAGCTGCACTTTGCAGCATTTGGCTTCTCAAACTTGGTACTCAAAGAGACTTCAACCTATGAGAAAAAAGACAGCACCTAGCTTTTTTTGGTACCAATTTTGACTTGTTTGAAGCTCCTTTGGTACAAATTCGCAATTTGTGAAGCTCCCATCAGCAGCTTGAAACAGTCTGGTCAGCCTCCTCAGCGGTCAGTTTGTAGGTCTGGGCTGAGCTACCACTTCCCATGACGAATGCCTGGAAGAGGCTGGAACCAAGCTGGAAAACCTGAGTTCCTGCATGTTTTGCATTGTTTATCTTGTCTTTGCATGGTGGTAGCTAGATTTCTGCTAGTTGTTTCAGGATGTGTTGCAGCATGTGGATTCACCAATCATGATTCAAAATGTCGAATCAACGGCGCAGCCATGTTTCTCATAAATTCTGGCTTTTGACTGTGAACTGTACTGGAAGACCACAAGACGTCAAGGGCTGACTGCAATTCTAGTCCCATCAAGAGAGAGAGAGAGAGAACGGATGGGAGAACATGGATAGTCTAATTGCAAGATGTTTAGTGCATCAAATTGCAAAATGTTGTTGTGAATCAACCTGCCTAGTCTTTAGATTGAAGTTCCGAGTTCTTTGAGGTTCGAAACTGCGAAACCATTCTTCTGGCCGTCCTTTGACAGTGCCAGGTGTGGACGCGATGCCTGAGTCAAAGCTAAAGTCAAACAACAAACGATAGCCAAAACAAACCTGTTGGACCCATGAATTCTGTTCATTCAGTGCCTTTGATCCTCACATTTTCTTCCAAATTCAACAAACTCAATCGAGAATTCAGGCCAGGCACTCAGGAACTGAGTTGTTGGAGCGGCAAACTTCTACATCCCGAGGGTCAAAGGAGCAGCGGCAGAAGATCAAGACTCGTGTGCGTGCGTGCCTTACATGCCATGTTTCAGGTGTGCACTTCGCAGAGTTGATCAAGTTGCTGTCCAACAAACTGGTCTTCCAACTGATGCGGCAACAGGTTCTTTTCCACAAAGCTGTGCCACACTCTTTGCATAGCGGCATAGCGCCTCTGCCTGGGATGCACTGCCACGGGATGAACCAACAACCGAACGAACCAAGGAGCTAACACACACGCGCACACATCCACCCACACATATATCTGCATCATTGAAAATTGTTCAGGTTCACCTGGTTCCACAAAAACATCACCTTAAGACTTCTTCTAGACCTCCTCGAGTGAAGGGAAGTGATCAGAAACCAAGCTGATTTGGGATGTCATCCAGCTGCTTCCAATGCCGTCCAATCACAATACGAACCCACCAGGTTACCACATGCGGCTGTTTCCTCTTGACCAAAAATCATTGACGCTAAGAGCGTAACATAGTGACAAAACCAGCAGCAGAATCATTAATCATCGTTGTTCAACCCATGTATTACCATGGAACCAATACTATCACCCGTCGTTCCTCAAGCTTCACCATAGTCAATGTCAACCAATCATTAACCACAAACTAGTCATCTTCCATAACCGCCAAAGCATGACAATTCGTCACCATGATTTCGACCAACTAACCACCACTCATCAAACACCAGCAGTTTCCATGAAGCACCACCGATGCATCACCACCCAACCCACTGCACCTCTGCCCGCCAGCTGTGACCAGCCCAGAGGTGAGACTCAGCAGACCTTCGCGGAAGCCCAAGTCAACTCATTCACCGACCTCCACTTCTTGGGGACCAACATTCGAGTTGCCAAGCAACCGCAGTTGGGATGAACCAGCTGGGAATCACTCACATCACTGATCAATGCATTGGTGCTACTGGGCCAAGCTGGCGCAAACCCTCCAGGCGTTGACCGGTGTTGATGAAGATCCTCAATGAACTGTAGCCATCTGTAGCCATCTGTAGCCATCTGTAGCCATCTGTAGCCTGTATAGCCTAGCTGTAGTTGTTAGTGGTTTGATAGATTGGTGGGCTGTTGGTGACACTGGCTGCCAAAATCTGGTAGCACTGGGCTGCTTGGATCAACGGAGTTGAGGCAAGACTCGTCACGTCGGGCGCACCGCCCTTGAGATCCAATGGGGCTGTAGAGACCGTGACATGGGATGAACCTCTGGCAAATCTCCAGCTTCAACCCATGAACCAATCACATGTATCTACTGATCATTGTCAACCAGGTGAGTACTTGCAGTGCCTGAGTTTCCACTTATCAACACACAAAACCAAGCAGCAAAAACCGTTCAACGGATTTCATGTCGTGACTGAACGCTGTGGACGGAGGCCACGGAGATGAAGAACCAGGTTTCGAACCAGTTGGATTTCCATCAGGGCCAGGGGGTTCAACCCTTCTTGACCAGGTGCTTCTGAATGACCAGGTGCTGGGGCCAGGGGTTCCAACCTTCGGCGCTGGCGCGCGTTTTATGCAACTCCAAGGGGTCCACTGGTGGAGCTCCCAACTGCATGTCATCCCTGGGGAAGGCGCCTCACCATGACCGCAGGTCCTGGCCACAGCAGGTGTGTTGAAACGTGAACGGATGAAGCGAACTTCGGACCACCACCAGCAGCACCATCAGCATCGCGACTATGACTAGATCATGTTACCATGTGATTTGATATTCAAGTTTGGGGTACACCTTTGGGGGGTCACCTGCGGCCCTCATGATAATCGAGCAGTGTTGGTTGCATCCCCCAATACTTCGAAGACTCTATATTTGTTGGCGTTACATCCCCCAATGAGAGGGATGAGTCGAAAACCTACAAAACCCAGGCGCTTCATGGTTGTACTCCCATTGCTGGTTGATATCATCCCATGGTCACTGTTGGATATCACCAACCTATTGCTAATCACACCTCCCAAATTTGGAAATATCTTTTGATCAGCGTTTGTGCATGGAATGGAGATCTCCATGATTGCAGGATGTTTGGAGAAGTGGACTCCACGGACTCTGTACAGTTGCTTGGTTATCTGATGCCCCTGCAGCCAGTACACTTATTTCCCGCACGCATTGGCTTCCAGATTACCCAGGCATTTGAGTCCGAGCTTTTCCTAATTAAGTTCAGGCAACGCCTGAGGCAGCAGGAGATTTGACTTCTTTGCGCCAGTGAAAGTGAAAGTGAAAGTGTTTATCCATGATTATCCTTCATATTTCTTTGTGAAACATGATCTGCGAAAGCTTCAGCCACAGTAGCGTTTCTGTGCTTCAGTCTGCATTTGTTGCACCAACCCAGCTACAGCTTTCACCTGGGAGCTGGCTGCTGGTTAACCAGCATTTGCAGTGACCCATATTCAAACCTGTTGGTTTCAGATCCATCACGCGACCAAAAATTCACAGCTGAACTGCCAAAAACGCTGCTTTTGGGGGGTTCGATCTTGGAGTCCATCATTGATAGGTTTGAATTCATCAACACTCGATTTCTTCGAGGAATAGCTGGTTAACGACTGGGTGCTTCCTTTTATGCTGGTGATCTTCCAATTCTCGAAGATTCATCTACCAGAGGGTACCTCCTCCCCAACCCCTGGGTGTCCTGTAGTCCACCTCCGTGTCTGTGGTAATATGTATGAACCATCCAGTAGGGCAATTCGTGAATGGAAATCAGTTGATGAGTACACCATTCATTTGGGAAATGGTAAACTAGCAAACTCGACCATCGCAAGCGCCTGAACTGAACAGTTGTGATCCATGGTCGGGTACTCTATGACAGTACAAATATAGTTGCGCACCTAATTTGCGATGAGTTGGGAGAACAGCGGCTGGTTTCTGGCTGGTTCCCTAGTTGCACGGTTCCCTGGAGATTCCCTGCGTGCTAACTGGTACGTGTGCTACTGTTCCTTTCTAATGACCAACGAGCGCGCAACCCTGTGCTGCTCCACTAGTTCTACTGGACCAATCCTCGTCACCACTTAACACCAATGGCACCCCGGAAGGAAAGCCATTCCTTTGGCTGCACTGCTGTGGATCCAGATCCACAGGAACATTTGCCAAATCTATCAACGTCTTTGCAATTGGACCTGCCACTCAAGTGACCCTGAACAAATCATATCGTTATGTTGGGAGGCACATATGGTTATGAACGACAGGATTGTGACCAAACATCGGTTGATGTCCAGCATTCAGCGGGTTCAGACTGATCCAGGCCCAGGGTTCACAGGTTGAAGAACCGGCAAGCGGTGGATCCGGTCGGAAAGGGCCTTTGGTGGATTGATAGCCCATAAGCCGATCGGTGCCGGTCAATCAAATCTGCGTAATTATGGTTAATGACAGTTGATGAGCTTGCTGACAATAAATGACGTAGCTCATCATTGGCAAAAAGGCTGGTTGATGGTCCCTCTCACCATGCTTTGGTATCTCCCAAGTTGTTCGTTTTCAAACCATTGCTAGAGCCATGGGGTTACCTCCAATTTTGTCATCTGAAAAAACACCAACTTTGAGTCCAAAGAGACGCGGATGGATCAAAAATCTCATGACGAACTAAGACTGACCCGTGAAATTGGAGAAGCCCTGCTACTAGGGCACAAAACTTCAATTGTTCCCAGGAGGTTAAGAACAGCGAGTTGTTGTGCAGCGCGCGGACACCACAAGTTTTCTATTGTGAATCTGTCCTCACCCATGTCCGCCCGACTGCCCACCTTGCATTGAGGTCGGCATGCTTGTGACCCATGGTAGCAGGCTCTGCGAATTTGATTGATTTGAAAATCAGATGGATCTCAACAGAGATTGCAGCTGCTATGTGCCAAGGATTGCTGATTGTTTTCCATGATCGATCAAGACATGAATGACATGTGACATCATCATTGCTGCTGAGTTACTCCGTGATGCCATATCAGTCTATGAACCAATGGCTGGCGCTCACCAGGAAAATTCTTGGGGACGCCAGAGCGTCTGTCCAATCTACAGATTCCGTGAGGTTCCTGTAACTCCGTGGTGGTTGCAATTCTTGGTTGCCACATTTCCACTGAGCTGCAGAGTGCAAACGCTGCGCGTCTGGAAAAGGTTTGGAGCATGAACTTCAATGATCTCCAATGATCTCAACTGCGGTCCTGATGAACAGTGGCTGGTACCACAACTGATTGGTGTGGGATCTTCCAACAGAGACTGCCATGGGGGTACCCAACCACCCAATCACGACAGTAGGGAAACCATCTCGGTGACTCAAACGTCGGGCACCACGGCTCCTTTCGATCTCTCAGCTTAGATCAACTCTCAGGTTGGGTTTTCCTCATTTTGGTTGGTATGTCTGGGACTACCCAACTCTCAAATCTGGTTTTCCTTTTTTGCAGACTTGGGGCACACCACTCAAAAATACAGCTTCGTCCGTTCTGATTTGGCAATTTGAATCTCTTCCTCAACTCTTGTGCAGTGTGGTGTGTATGTGTGCGTTGACTGCTGGATGTCCATAGAGAGGTATCCGCCGAATGATCAACGCGTCTTTTGTTCACGGTCGCTGTCCAGTTCTGTGGGGCTCTTTGGCCAACTCTGTCGCCTTGGTTTCAAGTCGTTGCAACAAGGAGATGTTACCACGGGCTGGCCAAGCAACTTGACTGCGTGCAACTTGCCATTTCCATTTCGAAGCCACAAAAAAGATATCTGCAGTATTTTGCACTATAAGTTTTCTTGGGAATCTGCCCAGGATGAAAAGGAAAAATATGGCATAGATTGATCAGAAACATCAGAAGTCTTGCTCAAACCATCCCTCTTGGCACCGGGCCTTCTACTCAGGCCTCAGGCGGCACACACAAACATCCCTTGACTCTGGCCTTGCCTTTGGGTTCTACGACCTCCTTGCAGCCCAGGAGCCGCCTCCAGAAGGCGGACCATTTCAGAGTTGCCTTCCCGTCTGGCCCTGTCCAAGGGGGTCTCGCCTCAGCCCATGCAGCTCGCACCAAGGCCGATGGTGTCACAACACTCACCCTGAAGAATGACTTTGTCAGAGGCTTTGCACTGCTTTATCTTGATCAATGAACATCAAAAGTCTTATCGACAAGAAGAACAACAACAGCAGCAACTACCAGGAGGACTGCACAAAAAGACATCAACAAGGTCAAAAGCAGAATCCACACTGACATGAATCACCCTTGACAAACGTCATTCGGTGGGCGCAGCGGTGAAAAACAACACTTCAAATTTGGAAATGGCCCACACGGAGTTGGGGAATTAGAGATTTTGCTTTTAGTTGCCGATCTGGTGCAATTGAAGTGTTTGACCTTTTGCTTCAAGATTCGGGGGAAAGAGATCTTGCAGGTCCGATGACGAGTATTCTCCTGCATGAGGTTCCTATGTTCTCAACTTTTTGTCAGGATGTTGATTAGTCTTGAAAATTCGGAGAGCCAATGTTGAGATCCGGTTTTGAAAGTAAAGGACTTTGAGACCACAAAAAATGATCGCCACATGTAGAAGGGATATTCTGCCGATTCTTGCTACAGTGAGGATTTTGCTACAGATTGTCGATGTTTGTACAAATCCTTTGATCTGCAAAGTGAAACCTGGCAGAAACCTCGAGCATCGGCGGCCCCGTCCCAGCTCCGCGCGTCCACCGAGGCCCTCGCCATCGTTGGCCTTGACGTGCGGCGAAGCCCCGGCGGCCAAGAGCACCTTCGCCACTGCGATGCTGTTGTTAATAGCTGCCAAGTGCAGGGGGGTCGAGCCTCGGACGGCTTGCCAGAGAGCGCGGTCGGAGGACTGAGGGTCGACTCCAACCAGTTCCAACCCTCTCTATGCAATTCTGGTGATTTTCCACCACGTGCTATGCGATCTGGCGGGTAATCATGCAAATCCTTGTGGATTCATGTGTATCATCTCTTGGGCATTAGCTTGGATTTGATTGCGGTGTTATTCTTGTCAAGAGTGTTCCCGAGGCCCTGGACCCATTCACTTTGCAAGTCCAATTTCAGAATCAGAATTCACATTGCTTCCTGAATAAAACCAACGCCAACATTTCAAATTCAATGCAGTTGATCATGGACCTCCAGCATCAGGAGAAAGCAGGCAAGGAGTCATCACCCACCAGTGTGAGGTACAGCAGCTGCCACAAGATGAAATACACAGTGTATAACATCGATCAGGAGGCATCAATGTGCAACAACTCGTAAATATACACAATCCAAATAGAAAATTTGTTGGGTATGGCCATCCACAGCAGCCCCTGAACCGCAACTTGCAGCAAATTCATCAATTGTAGTCTAGCGAGATGTTTCTTTACTTGCCCATCTGGTGCAATTGAAGTGTTCGACCATTTGCTTCAAGATTCGGAGGAAAGAGATCTTGCAGGTCCAATGACAAGAATTCTCCTGCATGATGTTCCGATGTTCTGAACTTTTTGTCAGGATGTTGTTTTGTTTTGAAGTTTTCAGAGAGCCAATGTTGGCAAGTGAAGGACTCGGAGACCACAAAAAATAATCGCAACATGTGGAAGGGATATTCTTCTGATTCTTCAAAAAGAAACATGTAAGAGCAGTGTTTTTGCTGCAGTAATAAGGATTTCCGTACAGATTTTCGACGTTTGTACCAATCCTTCGATCTGAACGGTGAAACCTGGCAGAAACCTCGAGCATCGGCGGCCCCGTCCCAGCTCCGCGCGTCCACCGAGGCCCTCGCCATCGTTGGCCTTGACGTGCGGCGAAGCCCCGGCGGCCAAGAGCACCTTCGCCACTGCGATGTTGTTCTCCCGAGCTGCTATGTGCAGAGGGGTCCACCCTCGGACAGCTTGCAGAGAGAGCGGGGTCGGAGGGCTGAGGGTCGACTCCAACCAGTTCCAACCCTCTCTATGCAATTCTGGTAATTTTCCACCACGTGCAATGCAATTGGGCGTGTGTAACCATGCAAATCACCTTGTCGATTCATGTGTGTCATGTTTTGGCCATTAGCTTGGATTTGGTTGCAGTGCTACTTTTGTCCAGAGTGTTGCCGAGGCCCTTGACCCTCGCTTTGCAAGTCCAATTTCAGAATCAGAATTCACATTGCCTCCTAAATAAAACGAACACCAACATTTCAACAAAGTTGAACATGAACCTCCAGCATCAAGTCCGGGCACATAAGGAGTTATTGCCCACCAGTGTAAGGTACATGGTGTATCACATCAGTCAGGAGGTATCAATGTGCAACAACTCGGAGCAAACTTAATGTGTAAGCCCAATAGCAAATATGTTAGGTATCGCCATTCACATCAGCCCCTGAACCGCAACTTGCAGCAAATTCATCCATTGTAGTCCACTGTGACTTGAAGCATGTTGAAGAACACCAACATCAACATATCCAAGTGCATCATTTACCTACAGTGTGAGGTGAGGATATCCAGGTAGAAATCACCCACCAGTGATAAGTACAGTGTATCTTCAACGACGTGAGCTGCCATCCTGGTCCCACGGGACAGTCACAATCCAAATCCTGCCATCAAAGAAAATGCCTTTTTACGGTGTACCACTATCTTGTCAGGGGCATCAATGTGCCACAAGATCAATTGTGCGCATCAATGTGGACCAACCCCCGAAGCGCAAAATGTGGCAAGCTGTTTGAGATTGTACTCAGTTGTGACTTGGCACATCTTGGACCAAATCGACATCAGCAAATCAATCATTGAAGTCGATCATCAAGCTGCAATGTGGGTGTCAGCACTCGATGTGAAGGTGTTGAAATGCGATGACTGAGCGACTGATGAAAAGTGAAGAGTCAAATTGCATTTCAATCTTTATCTTCTTCTTCCACCGTGCCACCGCCGTCCCAACGGCCCTCTGAGCCCCTCGACCGCCCTTGTCCTGCCCGTCCACCGGCGCCCCCGAAGCCAGCAGCAGCTCTGCCACCTCCACGTGGCCCTCCCACGCCGCCCAGTGCAGCGGTGCCCAGACTCGGTGGGGGCCCCG
>VSDK01011826.1:731132-741174 GCA_009767595.1 Symbiodinium kawagutii
AATGCCAAAAGCTATGCCGGATAGAATGCCAAAAGCTATGCCAGGTAGAACTGTGTTAGATTTGCATGTGATGGTGGGGATCACAGGAAGTAAAGTAATTCTGTTTCTTCCATCCTGATTTATTTTGCGCACTTCTTTTCTCCCTGTTTCTTTCTGCGCTTTTCTTTTTCTGCCTGGCCTTTTAGTTCTTGATTCCTTGACATCAAGGGACAATCCTCAGAATCCTCAGAATGCTCCAAGTCTGTGGAGTTCTTGCTATCCATCCTCATCCATCCTCATCCATCCTCATCATTTCCGACGCGCAGGGACACCGACCAAGTCGGCACTCCGTGGACGTCCGAAAGCTGGTGAGAACTCCTTGAAGTCAGGATCCAGTGAATGTTGTCGTGGGCCTTGATGGTGGCTCATGAACTGCCAAGCACAACAAGTGCGACATTGACATGAGAAAGTCTCACACAGGACTCTGAATGGAATCATCCAAGCATGCTGCTTCGATGATCAAATGGACCTGGGTTCGAAGTTGGCCCGGACCTTGTTGTTCTCTTTTGGAAAAAGGCTTTTGCTGCAGGAAAAAAACAACGGAGCAAGAGCACTGGCAGCTTGATAAGCTTTGGACTTGAGACAGCCAAGATAGTCCTTTCAGTGGCATTAAATCAGAGGACCCTTGGGAAGCCATGGGAAGCTTAGGGGTTGAAGTCTTTTTCATCTGACTGAAGGTCACGGGGATGGGTCCAGGTCAGAAGTCCATCACCCGAAGGCATCCATGATGGAGGTGCTGCTGTTAATTTCTTGGAGTTTTGTCACCTTCAAAATGCCGATAGATTGCTTGTTCAAGTCTCCACCACTTAGAACCAAGTTCTTAGCAACTGTTCTAGCAAGAAACTGCGTTCCATCAATGTTTCAACTTGAATCAAGTTGTCAAAATGAACGACTACACAAAACAGTCAAAGCATGGTTGTCACAGGTGCTGCCTAAAAAAAAACAAGAATGTCATGATGTCATCATCCGTACAATTTTCACTCAGATTAATAAACCAAAAAAATCATCTGAAAATCTACCAAGACCAACGGTGCTTGCAGGGCCAGGCAGGAAACGACGGCCACCCCTTCATGGACTGCTTTTTGTCAAATGATGACTGTACCATGACGGCAGAAAGTTGCGCAGAAAAGAACCAGGAGATGTGTATTGCTTTGCCATGTTTTGCATGATGAATTAGATTCAGAAATCCTAGGACTTATCATTTCAATTTGTGCTGTTGGCATATGCCAGGAGTCATTGCTACGTGCAGAATACTGGAATTCGCGCTGTGCGCATCGCGCCTCTTTTTCCAAACCAGCCTCGCCACAAGGCACCAAGCATGGCGAACCGACCAAGGCTCACTGATTCTGGGGTAAACTGCCATCGTCAATACGCAAGGCTCGCACCATGTCTTAGAAATGTTCGACTCTGAACTCTACAAGCATTGCAGCTACGATCATTAATTGCAGATGTACTTTCGTGGGAACTGGACATGAGTTTTTTGCTGTAAGCGCTGATGCCCACTGCAGCTCACATCCCACAGCAGTTCTGAGGGCCGAGCTTGCTGCGCTTTGGCTCGCAGGCTGGGAACCTTTCAACGGGAGCCCTTTCATCTAGAGAAAGGCCAACCAAACAATGACACCTCCTAGATTGACCAAATGATATACCATCATCATCCATCATCCATGGGATTTCCATCTACAAAAACTTCAAAGTTCGTCTCGACTATGCAGGCCAATCACCTCATCCCGTGCAGGTTTTTCACTTGCGATGCCTCTTGGAAGGCGGTTTCCAAAGCGCTAGCCTGGTCCCATGAAAGCATCCATGAGGTGATCCTGTTGCAGTTTCCCTAGGACTTTGAGTCTTGAGATTCGTTGAAAATAAATCCGAACAGCTGCACGTTCGCAGCATTTGGCTTCTCAAACTTGGTACTCAAAGAGACTTCAACCTATCAGAAAAAAAACGCAGCTAGCTTTTTTGGTACAAATTCGCAATTTTGTGAAGCTCCCATCAGCAGCTTGAAACAGTCTGGTCAGCCTCCTCAGCGGTAAGTTTGTACTGGGCTGAGCTACCACTTCCCATGACGAGTGCCTGGAAGAGGCTGGAACCGACCTGGAAATGCATTCTTTGCATTGTTTAACTTGTCGTTGCACGGTGGTAGGTAGATTTCTGCTAGTTGTTCCAGCATGTGCAGCAGGTGGATCCACCAATCAGGATTCAAAATGTCGAATCAACGGCGCAGCCATGTTTCTCACAAAATGTAGCTTTTGACTATGAACTGTACTGGAAGACCACAAGACGTCAAGGGCCGACTGCAATTCTTGTCCCATCAAGAGAGAACGGATGGGAGAACCTGACTAGTCTAATTTTTTGTGAATCAAATTGCAGAAATTGTTTGTGAATCAACCTGGCTAGTCTTTAAATTAAAGTTCCGAGTTCTTTCAGGTTCGAAACTGCGAAAGCATTCTTATTTTGCCCCCCGTCCTTTGGCAGTGCCAGGTGTGGACGCGATGCTTGAGTGCTGAAATCAAGTCCAACAAATGACCCATGAAGTCTGGCAAATGACCCATAAAGTCAAGGCTAAGTCCAAAAAAGATCTGTTGAACCCATGAAATCTGTTCGTTCAGTGCCCTTAATCTTCACATTTTCTTGCAAATTCAACAAACTCAATCATCCAGAACTCAGGTTGTTGTTGGAGCAACTGGCAAGCTTCTACATCCCGAAGGGCAAAGGAGCGGCGGCAGAAAATCAAGGCTTGTGTGTGTGAGTGCGTAGATTTGAGAGGTATCTCGGAAATACTTTTGCACCTTACATGCCATGCTTCAAGTGTGAACTTTGCCAGTTGATGAAGTTGCTGTCCAACAGACTGGTCTTCCAACTGATGCAGCAGCTTCTTTTTCACAAAGCAGTGCGCATAGCGGCATAGCGCCTCTGCCTCGGATGCACTGCCAGGGGATGAACCAACAAGCGATTAAACCAAGGAGTTGAGACATCATGACATCTGCATCATTGAAAATCGACACATCATGACATCGGCATGACTTAAAGTTGTTCAGGTTTCACCTGGTTCCACAAAAACATCACCTTAAGACTTCTGTCAAAACTCTTCGAGTGAAAGGAAGTGGTGAGAAACCAAGCTGATTTGGGATCCCAGTGGTCCATGCCTGGCGGCGTTATCATCATGAATGGCCTATCGATTTCGCCCGATAGCTCGCTCCAACATGCTCCAATCGCCGTACGAACCCACCAGGTTTCCACATGCGGCTGTTTCCTCTTCACCAAAAATATGTTGCACTCAGAGCGTAAGAAAGTAACAAAACCAGCAGTAGAATCATTTGTCATCGTTGTTCAACCCATGTATCACCATGGAACCAATAACTATCACCCGTTCCTCAAGCTTCACCAACAGTTAATGTCAACCAATCATTAACCACAAACTCATCACCCTTCATAATCGCCAAAGCATGACAATTCGTCACCATGATTTCAACCAACCAACCACCACTCATAAAACACCAGCTGTTTCCATGAAGCATCATCGATGCATCACCACCCAACCCACTCCATCTCTGCCCATGTGGCCAGCTGTGACCAGCCCAGAGGTGAGACTCAGCAGACCTCCGCGGAAGCCCAAGTCAACTCATTCACCGACCTCCACTTATTGGGGACCAACATTCGAGTTGCCCAGCAGCCACAGTTGGGATGAACCAGCTGGGAATCACGACGCATCACTGACCAATGCATCGGTGCTACTGGACCAACTGGTGCAAACCCTCCAGGGGTTGACCGGTGTTGATGAAGATCCTCAATGAACTGTAGCCATCTGTAGCCATCTGTAGCCTGTATAGCCTCGCTGTAGTTGTTGGCGGTTTGATAGAGTGGTGGGCTGTTGGTGACACTGGCTGCCAAAATCTGCTAGCACTGGGCTATTTGGATCAACGGAGTTGAGGCAAGACTCGTCACATCGGGCGCACCGCCCTTGAGATCCAATGGAGTTGTAGAGACCGTGACATGGGATGAACCTCACCAATCACATGTATCTACTGATCATTGTCAACCAGGTGAGTACTTGCAGTGCCCGAGTTTCCATTTATCAACACACAAAACCAAGCACCAAAAAACACTCAACGGATTTCGTGTCGTGACTGAACGCTGTGGACGGAGGCCACGGAGATGAAGAACCAGGTTTCGAACCAGTTGGATTTCCATTAGCCAAGCGGTTCAACCCTTCTTGACCAGGTGCTTCTGAATGACCAGGTGCTGGGGCCAGGGGTTCAACCTGTGGTGCTGGCGCGTGTTTTCTGCAACTCCAAGGGGTCCACTGGTTGAGCTCCCAACTGCATGTCATCCCTGGGGAAGGCGCCTCACCATGACCGCAGGTCCTGGCCACAGCAGGGGTGTTGAAACGTGAACGGATGAAGCGAACTTCGGATGACCACCGCCACCACCACCAGCACCACCAGCACCACCACCAGCACCAGCACCACCACCACCAGCATCACCACCAGCATCACCACTATGACTAGATCATGTTACTATGCGATTTGATATTCAAGTTTGGGGTACACCTTTGGGGGGGTCACCAAAAGCCCCCATGATAATCGAGCAGTGTTGGTTGCATCGCCCGATACTTCGAAGACTTTATGCTTGTAGGTGGTACATCCCCCCAATAAGAGGGATGGGTCGAAAACCTACAAACCCAGGCACTTCATGGTTGTACTCCTATTGTTGGTTGATCTCATCCCATGGTCACTGTTGGATATCACCAACCCACTGCTAATCACACCTCCCAAATTTGGACATATCTTTTGATTAGTGTTGGTCCATGGAATGGAGATCTCCATGATTGCAGGATGTTTGGAGAAGTGGACTCCACGGACTCTGTACAGTTGCTTGGTTATCTGATGCCCCTGCAGCCAGTACACTTATTTCCCGCACGCATTGGCTTCCAGGTTACCAAGGCATTTGAGTCCGAGCTTTTCCTAATCAAGTTCAGGCAACGCCTGAGGCAGCAGGAGATTTGACTTCTTTGCGCCAGTGAAAGTGAAAGTGGAAGTGTTTATCCATCCATATCTATTTATTTGTGAAACATGACCTGCGAAAGCTTCAGCCACAGTAGCGTTTCTGTGCTTCAGTCTGCATTTGTTGCACAAACCCAGCTGCAGCTTTCACCTGGGAGCTGGCTGCTGGTTAACCAGCATTTATTGCAGTAACCCATATCCAAACCTGTTGGTTTCAGATCCATCACGCGACCCAAAATTCACAGCTGAACTGCCAAAAACGCTGCTTTTGGGGGGTTCGATCTTGGAGTCCACCATTGATAGATTTGAATTCATCATCACTTGATTTCTTCGAGACTAGCTGGTTAACAACTGGGCGCTTCCTCTTGTGCTAGTGATCTTCCAGAACTCCAAGATTCATCTACCAGAGGGTCCCTCCTCCCCAACCCCTGGGTGTCCTGTAGTCCACCTCCGCGTCTGTGGGCGGCGGCTCTGCCTCGCCAGCACTCTGCCTCGCCAGCACAGTGCTGGGGCCCCCTCACAGGCTGCCCGTTGGCGCCAACGGTTTCCCGGTGAATGGAATGATATCCAACTTGGTGGCTGACATGAAGCAACAATGAACCAGGAAGCAGCACATAAACCATGCATCGCTGTTTGTGCTAATATGTATGAACAATCAAGCAGCGCAATTAACGAACGGAAATTGGTTGATGAGTACACCATTCATTTGGGAAATGGTAAACGAGCAAACTCGACCATCGAAAGTGCCTGAAGTGAACAGTTGTGATCCATGGTCAGGTACTCGATGACAGTACAAATATCGTTGTGCATCTTGATCCGTGATCAGTCGGGATAACGGCAGTTGGTTCCCTAGTTGCAAGGTTCCCTCGAGATTCCCTGCGTGCTACTGGTACGTGTGCTACTGTTCCTTTCGAATGACTAACAAGCCCACAACCTTGCGCCTGTAGTTCTATTGGAACCATCCTCGTCATCACTCAACACCAGTGGCACCCTGGAAGGAGAATGGCTGCACTGCTATGGATCCAGATCCATCGGAACATTTGCCAAATATATCAACGCGTTTGCAAACAATTAATTGGACATGCCACTCAAGTGACCCTGAACAAATCATATCGTTATGTTGATAGGCACATGTCAGTATGAACGATCGGATTGTGACCGAACCCTTGGTTGATGTCCAGCGTAGAGTGGAATGGACCTTACGGTGGGTTGACAGCCGATCGGTGCCAGTCACAAACACCTGAGTATTTTTGGTTAATGACGGGTTGATGAGCTGGCTCACAGTGAACGATGTGGCATGATGTTGCTAAGCATAGGCAAAAAGCTGGTTGATGGTCCCTCTCACTATGGCCAGGTATCTCCCAAGTTGATCGTTTTCAAACAGACCACCTCTCAGCAAACCTGGAGACCAGAGGTCAGAGTTTAGGAATCAAACTCATTGGCATAACCGGTATGGCCATGGTATCTCCAATTTTGTCATCTGAAAAACCACCTTTGGATCCAAAGAGACACAGATGGATCAAAAATCTCATGACGAACTAAGACTGACCCGTGAAATCGGAGAAGCCATGCTACCAGGGCATCACACTTCAATTGTTTCCAGAAGGAAAAGTACAGCGAGTTATTTTTCAATGTGGAATGCACAATTTTTCTCTTGGTGAGTATGTCCTACAAATCCAAGTCCACCCGACTGCCCACCTCGCATTGAGGCCGGAATGCTTGTGACCCATGGAAGAAGGCTCTTTGAATCTTGTTGACTTGGAGATCAGATGGATCTCAACCACGATTGCAGCTTCTGTGTGCCCAGGATTGTTGATTGTTTTCCATGATCGTTCAAGACATGAATGACATGTGACATGATCATCATTGCTGTTGAGTTCCTGAGTGGTGCCATATCAGTCTATGAACCAATGGCTTGGGGACGCCAGAATGTCTGCCAAATCTACAGATTCCGTGAGGTTCCTGTAACTCCATGATACTCCTTGGTAGTTGCAAATTCTGCTGCGCGTTTGAAAAAGGTTTGGAGCATGAACTTCAATGATCTCCAACGATTTCAACAGTGGTCCTGATGAACAGTGGCTGGTACCACAACTGATTAGTGTGGGATCTTCCAACAGAGACTGCCATGGTGGTACCCAACCACCCAAGCACGACAGTAGGGAAACCATCTCCGTGACTCAAACGTCGGCACCACGGCTCCTTTCGATTTCTCAGCTTAGATCAACTCTCAGGTTGGGTTTTCCTAATTTTGGTTGGTAGATCTGGGAGTACCAAACTCACAGGTTTTTTTCTTTTTTGCGGACGTGGGGCGCACCACTCAAAAATCCGGATGCACCTGTTCTGACTTGACAGTTTGAATCTCTTCATCATCTCTTGTGCAGTGTGGTGTGTATGTGTGTGTGTTGACTGCTGGATGTCCATAGAAAGGTACCTCCGCCGGATGATCAACGCGTCTTTTGTTCAAGGTCATTGTCCAGTTCCGTGGGGCTCTTTGGCCAACTCTGTCGCCTTGGTTTCAAGTCGTTGCAACGAGGGGATGTTTCCACAGGCTGCCTAAGCCACAAGTCAACTTGACTGCGTTCAACTTGCCATTTCCACTTCGAAGCCACAAAAAAGATGTCTGCAGGATTTTGCACTATAAGTTTTCTTGGGAATCTGCCCCAAGGATGAAAAGGAAAAATATGGCATAGATTGATCACAAGCACCAGAAGTCTTGCTCAAACCATCCCTCTCAGCACCCGGCTTTCTATTCAGGCCTCAAGCGGCAGGCACGAATGTTGCTTGACTCTGGCCTTGCCTTGGCCTTCCATGACCTCCTTCCAGCCCAGAAGCCGCCTCCAGAAGGCTCACCATTTCAGAGTAGCCCCTGTCTCTGGCCTTGTCCAAGGGGGTCTCGCCTCAGGCATCCCATGCAGCTCGCACCAGGGCCCATGGTGTCCCAAGACTCACCCTGAAGAATGACTTCGTCAGAAGCTTTGCAATGCATCATCTTGATAGAAGAATATGAAAAGTCGCATCAACAAGAAGAACACTGACTTCAATAACAGCAGCAATTACCAGGACGACGACAAAGAAACAACCACGATAAAACCAGAAACATCAACAAGTTCAAAGCAGAATCCACATTGACGCACGTAGGGTCTGGGAGATTGAAATTTTACCTTACTTGCCGATCTGGCGCAATTGAAGTTTTTGACCATTTGCTTCAAGATTCGGATGAAAGAGATCTTGCAGGTCCAATGAAAAGTATTCTCCTGCATGAGGTTCCGATGTTCTGAACTTTTTATCAGGATGCTGTTTAGTTTTGGGCGAAGTTTTCAGACAGCCAGTATTGGGATCCGGTTTTGAAAGTAAAGGACTTTGAGACCGTGGAAAAAATGCTCGCCACATGTGGAAGGGATATTCTTCCGATTCTTGCTACAGTGAGGATTTCTACGTAGATCGATGTTTGTACACCTTTCTGTTCCAATCCTTCCATCTGAACGATGAAACCTGGCAGAAACCTCGACGCATCGGCGCCCCCGTCCCAGCTCCGCGCGTCCACCGAGGCCCTGGCCATGGTTGTCCTTGACGTGCGGCGAAGCCCCGGCGGCCAAGAGCACCTTGGCCACTGCGATGCTGTCGTTCGCAGCTGCGTCGTGCAGGGGGGTCTGGCCTCGGACGGCTTGCAGAGAGCGCGGTCTGAGGGCTGAGGGTCGACTCCAACCAGTTCTTAACCCTCAACGCAATTCTGGTGATTTTCCACCACGTGCTATGCGATCTGGTATGTATAGCCATGGCATGTAACCATGCAAATCACCTTGTCGATTCAATGGCACCTCTTTTGGCCCTAAGCTTGGATTTGGTTGCGGTGTTATTTTTGTCAAGATGGTTCCCCAGGCCCTGGACTCATTCACTTTGCAAGTCTAATCTCAGAATCAGAACTCGCATTGCCTCCTGAACAAAACCAACATCAACATTTCAATAAAGTCGAACATGAACCTCCCGTATCAGATCCGGGCAGATCAGGAGTCATTGCCCACCAGTGTAAGGTACATCGTGTATCACATCAGTCATGAGGTATCAATGCGCAACAACTCGTAACAAGAGATAAATGTGTAAGCCGAATAGCAAATATGTTGGGTATGGCCATTCACATCAGCCCCTGAACCGCAACTTGCAGCAAATTCATCCATTGTAGTCCACTGTGACTTGAAGCATGTTGAAGAACACCAACATCAACACATCTTAATCAATCAAGTGGATCATTTACCTACAGTGTGAGGTGAGGATATCCATGTAGAAATTCTCCACCAGTGATATGTACAGTGTCCCTGCAACAACGTGAGTTGTAATCCTGGTCCCACAATACAGTCACAATCCAAAGAAAATGCCATACACACATCATACAAATTTCAAGACAATCAATCAAAACGCCTTTCTTGCGGTGTACCACTATCTTGTCAGGGGCATCAATGTGCAACAAGTTCAAGTGTGCGTAACAATTTTGGATCAACCTTGAAATGCAACATGTGGCAAGTCGTTTAAGATTGTACTCAATTGTGACTTGACACATCTGGGACCAAATTGACATGGCTATGGATCAATATTAATGAACCAATAGTTGGGAATAATAACCAACAATAAAGAGGGAAAACAATGGTTAATGATGGGGAGCCAGGGGTACAGGGTTTTGACCCACTGCCACATCAGCAAATCAATCATTGAAGTCGATCATCAAGCTGCAATGTGGGCGTCAGCACTCGATGTGAGTGAAATCGCCCTCAAGGTCTTGAAATGCGATGACTGAGCGACGAATGAAAAGTGAAAAGTCGAATTGTTTTCAATTTTTATCTTCTTCATCCACCGTGCCACCGCCGTCCCAACTGCTCTCTGAGCCCCCCGACCGTACTTGTTCTGCCCGTCCACCGGCGCCCCCGCAGCCAGCAGCAGCTCTGCCACCTCCGCGTGGTCGAACATCGCCGCGTAGTGCAGCGGTGTCCCGCCTCGGTGGCCGCCGCGGG
>VSDK01011826.1:748127-779907 GCA_009767595.1 Symbiodinium kawagutii
TCGGTCCCCCCCTCGGAGCCGCGGGGGCCGTGACGCGGCGGACACGGACCCCGGTGGAGCCCCGTCGCAACCCTTGGGAGCTGCGAGGAGATCTTGGATTCGTTGGAGATTCATATGTTGTTACATTGATACATTGGATGATTACATATTTCTATTGAGATGTTCATTTTTTGCATCTGAAGATTACATATGTTTATTGTCATGTTCACTTTTGGCTGAAGATAATATCACAGCATAGTTATGACAGCTTCTTCAAACTGAAGAATGATAAAAGAATGGAAGGAATCAAAACAAATCACTGCACTCCGTTGAATTCTTATGGTGTCTTACACTGTCACTCTGCACTCACCATCCTCAGCACCTTGACCCTTTGGAATGGTGTGTAAAGATGCGCAAACTAGTTTACCTTCTAAGTTTGCATTGTGAAGCCCAAACCTGTTTGCACTTCTATTGTTCTCTATCACGCTAAGCTGTTGCTGGCCTGCCAACTGGCCTACCAACTGGCCTGCCAACTGGCCTGCCAATCACTTATCATTTGTCTATTTGCATCTAACATCATAATCTACCATCATCACGGTTGTTGAGTCACGAGGACAACCACCACTGAATCCGGCAAAGAAATGAAAAGCAACGAGTGGACTCTGGGACGAAAGCCAATCAAGAATCCAATGATCCAATGGGCGGACGCTGCCAAGGACAGGGAGGGCAGAGGCGTCCGGCGAAGGAACACCAAAGTGTTCCGCAAAAAGCGGCAGGCAAAGAGACACACGCAAATGAAGAGGTTCTGTGGGAAACACAGAGACACACGCAAGAAGAGATGGACACAACTCAACCAGGGAGACAAATGGGGAACAATCAAGACCAGTAAAACAAAGGACAAAAAGGGTGGACACATCTGAATCAGGATGCTGAACTCTTCGACAAAAAATATACAAAAAAACATGTTCAAGGCAAAGTGACACACAAGTGATGGGAGACAACATCAGGTGCATCAGGGGGACACCACCCTTGGCACCAAATTCTACTCTTTGGGGTGAAAAAGTTGCAGAAGCTGAGTGAGAGAGAGAGAGAGACGAGAGGAAGAGAGAGAGAGAGAGAGAGAGAGAGAGAGACGAGAGAAACACTCCGCTTCCCCGCACTTCAACTGCTGCAGAACTCTTTTTGGATTCGGTGCTGCCACAGGTCGCCATTTTGACTGCACCAGGTGACTGTGCGATTTCACCATGTCAGCGCGACACGGCAACACCATCCAAGAGCGCAGAATTGGAAAAAGTCTCCAAAAATTCGGCTGCTTGGAATGCTTTCTGCAGCGATGAAGTGGCCTTGGAGAGCAACTTGTAGAGGTCGTTCCATTCGACTTGGATCTCTTTCCAGTCGTTCTTGATGGCCAAAGTCAGATCTCTCCTCAAGATCGGGTCTGCGATGTTCGCTTTGGAGCTGATTCGTCTCCAATGTGGCTGTAGTCCAGTCAAGGCCAGCCAATTGATGTAGCAGGCCAACAACCTGTTGACCTTTCTGTCTCTGCCAAAGCCCTTGTTGAGAGCGCTTTGACCGGCGATGTTGTCGCAGAAGCTCCAGCAGTGTGAACCCAACAACCGCCTCGTTGCCACCGTCGCCAGGATCTGGGCGGCGACCTCCAAGCAGTAAATGAAGGCCCTGTTGTTGGTGAATCTTCCCAACAAGTGACCTGGGATTTCTCCATGGGCATATATCACCATGTCGTTGGGCAGTCTCACCACAAAGCCCCATCCGTTCGCAAACAAGTTTCCATGTTCTGCACTCCAAGAATGTTCGGAGCGATTGGCTGGTGTGATCCGAAGGTCGCCCGCCAGGAAGAATGCGTCTGCATAGATGGTGGCCACGGCTTCTGGCGCAAACGGGAAGTGACGTGGTTTGCCAAAAGTCAGCAGAGTTCGGATGGTCTCCAGGGAGTCCACCAGATCTTCTGACAGTTCGTCGCCTGTCCCGGCGCTGGCAGTTCTGGTGTATAGTGGTTGGAGGCACGTCTTCATGATGTTGCCTTGCAGGCTCTCCGTCATGAACTGGAGTTTGCCAGCAAGCTTGCTGGCAGTGTCAGGGTGGAGCTGGTTCTCCTGGAGGATGTGGCTGATATGGGCGGGCACTCTTTGTACTCGGTCTGGGTCAGGCGCGACTGTCACGCCGTCTTCATCCATCGACATGATGACTCCCTGGATCTTGCGCTTCCTTCCAGGGTGCTGCTTCTTGCTTTCTTGGAATTGGAAGCCCACTGTCTCTGCAATCTCACGCAGGTGCGTGAAGACATCGACGGCATTCTCATCTTCTTCGAGGCCACCGAAGTCGTCGACATAGTGCAGGCAAGGTGTTGCCAGCAGGCAACGCAGTAACCAGGTGAGAAAATCACTGGTCCTGGCATATCCCCACACCGATCCTGTCGATCCGAAGAGTAGCGCGTTGTGAGACCACAAGGTTGGTCCCGAAGGTGTGTTCAGGATGACGTAGGTCTCCTCTGGGTCCTTCACAGGTAGCTGTCTGTATATGCGTCCTGTTGGTCACTGCCCCAGAGCAGGCATTGAACTTTGCATTGGGCAAAGGTGCGAGCCACAGCCACGAAGCTTGGTGTGCGGTGGTTCACTGGAGAGCCGGTGGCTCTCAGTGTGGCGTTGTGACACCCTCTTCGCCAGTCTTCACCTCGGCGAACTTTGTCACGGCCGTCTGATCCCACTTGGAGGATCGAGAAGGCCACACTGAGGTGGGCTGATGGGTTTGAGGTCCCGGCAAGAGGTCCTTCGTGGCTTCGAAGGATGGCAGGCTCACACACTGTTTGGGCCAATCAGGTGGGCTGGTGAAAGGTCCATTCATCAAGGACGGGTCGCCCCAGTTGAAGTGGGCGGCAATCCTCTTCAGAGCAGGCTTCTGGACGTGGGGCGGCAGGGTTTGGAACCAAGTGGCTGTTTCAGGCGCCATCTCTTCCACAATCTGTTTGACGGCAGAGTTTGCTGCGCGTCTCAGTTCTCCCAAGCGGTGACGGTTCTGTCTTTGAACCATCAAGGTGCGGAGGAGGCCAGGTTCCAGACACTCATCATCTTCACCGGGGTGTTGAAGAGAGCGGCTGCTAGTTCAGCGGGTGTCCATGTCGTCGATGTCGCCAATCGACCAACTTGGTGGGAGCTTCTTGATCCCAGGTCCCACTGTGGGGAAATCATGTTCCCACATCGCCACAACTGGGGCCAGGGGTGACAAAGCTGTGGCATCGGAGGCAGTCGTCTGTTTGATCAGGATGGACAAGATCAGGGCGGCAACCCCAGGAGTTGGCCACCATCTGGCGACGTTTCTTGGTAGGGGCTCCGTACGTCCACTGTTCAGGCATGTGGTGAAGTTGTTCCTTCAGCTCAATGCTAGGGCAATGCCACTGGCCGTTCTCGTCCTTGAACATGTTCTGCTGCTGGAAATGCCAGGGCGCAAACTCGCGACCACTAGCAATCCATCTTTGGTGGGTCTGTGAGTCGATCTTCCCCCGGCAAGACCGAGGAGCCGCTCGCCCGCTATCATCAGGAGCTGGCGTCGTGAAGCAGGGCAAGCACATTGCCCTCACTCCAAACTGTGGGTGGCTGCCATCCTGGTGGAAGGGTGATGTCTGTGGCCTCCATCTGCAGTTCAAGCTTCGGAACACCGAAGTGGGATGACCAACGATGGTCGGGAAGCGCCATGGCGGCGGCACTCCAGTCCACATCACTCCACCACAGTCGAGGACGGCTAACGCGCCCAAAGACGCTTGCGTCCACTAACACCGTGCTGCAATTCAGGGCGGTCGCAAAGTGCTCCACGTCCTTTTTCCGGTTCGGCACTATACGTTCTCTACCAGTCTGGCGACTTTCCTGGGTTGGAGTCGCGGGACTAAAGTGCCCTGCCATTCGATGAAGCGGTCGAACTTGGCGCCCTCGACTCCATCTCGGCCAGGTCCCTGAGTGATGCGAGAAAAGTCAGGGCATGGGGGGCCTGCACAAATCATCACCGAGGCGACAGCATTGGGATCAACACGTTCGATGAAAGCCAGGAGGTCATCGATGTTGTCTTTGAACACGTCTCCTCGATGGTAGGGATTCAACTTTTGAGTTGTGAGGTGGATGCAATCAGCATCGGTCTCCCATGCGATGTGGACGATCTGGCTGGATGGTGGCAACACCTTCTGGAATGCCAAATATGGGCACACCCCACTCCGTCGAAAGGACTCAGAAGAATCCAATCACCAGCCTTCAAGCGGTGAGTTTTGGGTCTTTTGCCGGGTACCCCTTCCGCTGTGGACGGGGCCCTGAGCTGTCCCTAGCCCTGCTTGGGCTGTTGCGGAGTGTCAGCAGCTGGCTTGGCACTCTGCTGGGGATACGTCTTGTTTCCCTCTTCTTGCTTGCGGTTGTAATAGGATCCCGAGGAGTTCCAGGAGTTGCCGTACTGCTGGTAGCCGCCACTCCATCTGTTGGCCGGTTGACGGTATGGTGCACTGGACTGCCGCGCTTGCTTGCAGGGCGCTTTCCTTCTCCTTTGGCCGGAGCGGTCTTGGGAGTCTTGGAGGGTTTGGAGCTGGTGGGCATCTCTTTCTGCAGTGAGGTCTGAAGGCTGTACCGGTCGCCCATGATTTCTTTGACAGCTGTTTCAAAGTCAGCGCCAGCTCGCATCAGTGACACCTTCCAACTGCAGTCAACAAAGAACTGCTTTGAGCTGCTCAATGCGTTGGCTCTTGCTTGTGAACAGCAGGCGCCACCAATCCAAGTACTCCTGGACCACTAACTCGTGTGACATGCGAGTCAGCACCCAGCAAGCTTGGACGCTATCCAGCGCATCCAGGACGCTCAGGAGGGTTTTCGGTGTCCAGTGGTTTTCTTCCTCGACCACCAGGGACTGGTTCTCAAGGTCGACCAGGACCTTCTTGTCGGCCTTGGTCTTCTCCTGCGCCAGGGCGTTCAAGTTGCCTGAAGCATCAAAGTGGCGAAGTTCGATGATCTCGTGCAAGTGAAGGGGTGTGAAGTTCTGGCTGCAGTGGATCTCGCGCCAAACTCTGGCTACCACTTTTTCTGCCCCCAGCAAGCTCTTCATCGGAAAGCTGCGGTGGCGGCCATGTATGTCAGGCTGCTCGTAGTGCTGCAACAGCTTCTTCATGACATCTGCAGGGACCTCCCTCGGCACCTGTTGCTTTGATGTCGTGGTCGATGCCGCGGCAGGGGCGCTGGATGCCGGCGCCGGTGTCGGAGCCGCATTGAACTGATCCGAGGCAGTCTTCCACAGGAACCTCAGCGCGGCCTTGTAAATGTTCTTCTTGGCGTCAGGGATCTTGTAGTCAGTCCCATCCAGTTGCACTCCAGCTGCAAAGGGATCGAACAAGTTCTTGTCGACCTCATCAAAGCTGGTCGCATAGTCGGCCAGCAGTCCTCCATTCATGATGCCTGAGGCTCGAAGATATTTGACCACCTCCGGGTCAATGTTGGCATCCTTCGCCATGGCGTCGAGATCCGCTCCCGACATGGTGTCGCAAATCGATCTGTGATGCGCAATGTTAGCGACATGCATGTGCATGGATTTGAGTGCCTCCGCACGTGGAGGTTCAGTGAGCCGCTGACGATTGCGGTTGAGTCGAAGGTGTTCTGAATTCACCGGTGACAAAGTGAACATGCAGTACACACAACTTGGGCTAATTGAGGTTGCATGTCATCTGGGGAGTCCCGCCTGTTGACGCCAGCGCAGCGTCTTGCCACTCTTCTCCTGAGCAGTGGCCAAATGGAACACAGGCAGTGCATGCGTCGGAATAGTGGTTAGAAACCCTCTCCTAACTCGGCAGGGTTAAGTGCCCTAGTGTGGGGCCCAGCTGGGATCCCTAATGTAGAGGCGCTAGCTCGCCACCCCGGACTCATGGGACCCTAGCTCGGGTATCCCAGATAACATTGCGCGACGGCAAGATGCAGGTGGAAGCGCACGTCGACCCAGGCGCCGCAAAACCTTTTGTGACAAGATGCAGATCTAGTCGGAGGAACTATCCGAGGAGCTACTCTCGCTACTCTGGTCCTCAGTGGGTTGGGATCCATCCACCGGGGGAAAACACTTCAGGCACAACTTCGTGTCATCGTCGCTGCGACTGAATTTGGCACAGCCATAGTTCCAGCCGCACCTGGTCGTCCAGCCGGTGGGCATGATCTCCTTTTCCCGGGCATCGGGGATGTGGGCCTTCTTGCCCAGGATGTACTTGGGAGTCTTGTTCAAGGCTGCAATGGACTCGGCCATCTCGATCATGGTGGCCTTCAGAGCGGTCACATCGGAACGCAGGCCTTGATGTTGAGTTCGGAGCCGCTTCAGTTCCTGCTGGGCAGTTGGATCATCACTACCACCACCAGGAGTGGCAGGTGCTCCACTGCTGGCAGATTGATCAGTCAACAGCGCCTGCAACGGCGATTCTTGGATATACCTGAGGATCGCAGAACTGCCCCAGCGACCTAGGAGCATCACTAGGCTCGTCGAGAAGCCTAACAGTGTCAAATGTTGAGATCCTGAGACTCGTAGTGCGTGACCGCCGAAACGGTCAACAGGACCTTGAGCACCCTCACGGGTGGTAGGGATCCCTGCTTTCTGGAGGACCCGGTTGATCTGGAAGATGATCTCAGCCTTTGAGAATGCCTCACCATTACGATGTGGTTTGTGGAAAAGCAGAGCGTCACCAGCCTCCGTGGCGTTGACACTCGTCAGTTCCAGCAGCCGCTTCATGCAATGGAAGGGGCAAATCTGCTCCTTCACCATATGGCACATGCAACGGTGACTGCGCTCAGTCAGTTCCCCACGGGCGCAAGTCTTCATGGAGGGTAGGGTCCAACTCACTACCAGCTTTTGGTGATTCATCCGAATGTGCCTGCGAAGAGTCGCAGACAACTCGATTTCTCGAGTGAGAAAATAACATCCAACTACCACCATGAGATAGGCAGCCTCTAAAGAGGCGGGGGCTTGTGAAAGATCGATTTCACAAAGTTGGTTCACATCGAAGCTGTCTTTGAGGCGAGCAGGGCCCTGTCCTCGTTCAATGGACCGAACTACGTCCTTGATGGCTATGTCAATGTCAGGGCCAATGTTACCGTGAGTCACGATGTGCTCCTTGCGAGCTTGGGAGAAGTACCCCCCTGCTTTGAATGATGCTCCCACAGCCTCAACCAAGTGCTTGGTTAAAGGGAGGGGAAGCAGGCCCCAGGCCTGGGCCAGTCGATTCCACGTTTTCATGCGGCTGTTGGTTGGGCCACTGTTGGAGCGACTGTACACATCGCGTTCCAAGTTTGCAAGGCTCTGTGCTCGGCAGTTAGGCTGAGCTGCTGCCAAGGCTGCTTCAATTCAATTGAGCCTCCAGCGCTCGGCTGTGGCACCGGGTGATCACGTCTTGTGTGACCTTCGAGTCGACTGGGCGCTAGTCGAGAGTGAAGGGCCGCATTCAGTGGAATCAAGAGGCAATCCCACTCATCCTGAGTCATCCCCATTGCACGCCATTGCTGCTGACGGGCTAAGATCTGTTCGAGGTCACATGAGGTCTCAGCGACAAACACAGGCAACCAAGCCTGTGTGCCACTGATCTCAGTGATCGCGGCAAGTTCACGAAAAGCAGCCATTGGGCAATAGCTGCGGCATCATGGTTGCATGTCAGGTCGGTCAGACCATCAGATGTCACCTGTGACACCTAAGAACCTGCAACTGAAGCGCCCAGAGGACGGCGGCCGGCAACAGACAGGTAAGTGCACTGGTGTGACTGCAACATGGGAGGGGGGGGGAGAAGGAAAGGAAAGACAGCAGGTCAGCAGCGAGGTCACTAAGCAACATCGACCCGACCACTGGTGTCGTTTTCACCCTTTTCTAGCAGTGACAAGAGAGGATCATGTGTCCTCTTCGATGGGGTCGTCATCCACGGTGATCACAGCTGCTCCGGCTTGGATGCGATTGAATTGGTCTCTGCGGGGAATCGGTCGCACAAGACCTTCAGAACCAGAACTAGGGGTGACCATCAGCACCGGGCGGGGAGGTGAGACCGGGGTCCCAACCCTTTCAAGACGGCGATGCATATCCTGATGCAAGTCACCGATGCACGCGGCCACGATGTCCAGGTAGTTCATGGGTTCACCCCAATCCAGCAGTTCAGAGACTGACCACTGGAAGTTCCTCATCCTGCGGCCGAGCTGCGTGGAAATGGATGCGTCCACTCTGAGCCGCCACGCTCCGACCATGTCTCGAGCGGCCCGAACTTCATCAGAGATCCGGTTGACGTCGAAGTCCAGTCTCCAGGCGGCTACGCCATTGACCATCTCGAAGAAGTGCGGATCATCCTGCAACATCGCACCCGTGGCATCAGCCATCAGAGGGCGAAGAGTCCGGGCGAACAGAACCAAGTGAGGGCTGGCTTGACTCAGAGGGTACGTGTTCACTGAGAGGAGCTGATCCAAGGCGAACACCATGCACTGGCCCGTCAGCATGATCACGGGAGAGTCCCGGCTCTGGGGGTACAGAGCATCCCGAGCTCGTTGACCATCCGCAATCAAGCGGACCAAGTGCGCCGCAGCATTCGCCATTGCGGCAGGGGGGGTCCATGCTTGAACTTTAGCACTCGAGCCCAACCTTCAGTCGTGCTCGTGCTCTCGTGTTCCTACACACAATTTCTTTGTGTCCCACAACAAAAGCAAACACATGCGACCTTCGACTGGTAAACATGGACAACGCATGGCAAGGAAGAGTCATGCGAATGACCTATGGAACGGCCCACACCAGCAAGTAGTTCAGCGGAAAGGACACAGTGAAGCATCGGCACATCTGAGAGGCCGAGCACTTTGCTGCCGCTGCGGCATCTGCTGCTATCTGTGCTGGATCTGCTGCCTGAGCTGAATCGAAATGCATGGCCCAACAAGTTAGAAAACATATCTGGAACAAATTCCGTAATCGATTTGACTTCTGGAAGATGCGTCACATTCACGTGATGATGTACTCAGGAAGGCTAGCCTTTTCCCGAAATTCGCCACGGTCCACGACGGTCCTCAATCATGTCTTACCAACCACAACTGATAAAGCAGTACGTTGCTCATTTCGTCCAGCCAAGTCTTTCTATGGCCTTAATGGTTGGCAACGCATGGGGCTGTATACTGGAGCAAGCATGAGCAAGCCACTTTGATGGTGACGCAAGCCGATGCCGGCGCAATCAAAGTTTGACTGAGCAAGCAGCAAGCCATTCCGTTTCTTAGTCATCATTGCGTCTCAGAGGTCAGAGGTGCGAGAGGTATTAAGTGAGAGGTGAGAGCGTGCATCGTTGATGGAAGTCGCTCTCACAAAATGCTGTTTTTTGGAAGGTTTGTGTTCCGGGATGGTTGAAAGGCAGGTTCGGTAAGTAAAGCGGCGATTGCTGGGGTTTCGCACCAATTGTCAGAAACACAAGCCCACAAAAAAATTCAGCCACAGGAAACCTGAGAAGAGAAAAACGGAAGCCAGGGGCTATTAGAACAGGAGTAGCGTAGAAAGGACAGAGGAGGATGGAACGCGTGAGGAGGAGGGTGGGCAGGTGAGGGGGTAGCAGGTGTGTAGGAGCTTGAAAGGATAGGAGAGCAAAGGGTGAAAAAAGAAGGCGATGAGGAGCAGCCAAGGCGGCGCACCAAAACCACCGGCTAGACCACCAGCACCAAGGCCAGCAACATCACCACAACCAAGAACGACAACCACACATCTAAGATTCAAAACAATTAACAAAGAGGGTTTAGGGTTTAGATCAAATGTGGATGCATCCAGGGATTTAACAGCGTCTGCTTCAAATGCGGGGGGCATCCGTTTTGAGACCATTCGTTTCGGTAGTGTTCGTTTCCAAGTGTTTTGGGAGGGCTGGTTTTAAATTCTAAAGGCATCCGTTTTGGGAGCGTTCGTTTTCAAATGTGCAGGCCTCAGTTTTGGGAGCATTCATTTTGGTAGTGTCACTCATCAAATGTTGTGGGAGGGTTCATTTTGACCTGTAAGGGCATCCCGTTTAGGAGCGTTGTTTTCAAATGTGCAGGCATCCGTTTTAGGAGCGTTCGTTTTGGTAGCGTTCGTTTGCAAATGTGTTGGGAAGGCTCGTTTTGAATTGTAACACCATCCGTTTTGGGAGCGTTCGTTTTCAACTGTGTACGCATCCGTTCTGGGAGCGTTCGCTTTGGTACTGTTAGTTTGGAAATGTTTTCGGAAGGCTCGTTTTGAATTGTCACGGCATCCGTTTTTGGCCCGTTCGTTTTCAAGTGGGCAAGCGCGCGTTTGGGAGCGATCGTTTTGGTGGCGTTAATTGTCACATGTTTGGGGAAGGTCGGAAGGTTTGTTTCGAATTGTCAGGGCATCCGTTTTGGGAGCGTTCGCGCAAGTTGCACCGAACATCAACATGCCCCCCCCACCCCACCCCATCAGTCACTCGACTGTCGACCCTGAGCCAACACAACTAGCAATGTGACCTCCACGTACAAGTCCCAAGTACCTTCACGTAGCATGCGCTGGATGCGCAAGTTGCACCGAACATCAACATGCTCCCCCCACAACACCCCACCCCACCCCATCAGTCACTAGTCACTCGACCATCGACCCTGAGCCAACACAAACTTTCCTCCACCTGACACCAACGACAACGAGAACGGCTCAGTAGACTCAGTAGACAAAATTGCTGTTTAAACAAAAATGCGCATCACTAAACGTACAGTTTCTGACCCGCCTCCAAAAGGCGACACATTTCATTCTGGCCTAGGCCTCTCGCACCGTCCAAGGGGGTCTCGCCTCAGGCAGCCCATGCAGCTCACATCAGGCCCGATGGTGTCCCACGACTCACCCGGAAGAATGACCTTGTCAGAGGCTTTGCAAAGCTTTATCTTGATCAAAGAATATGAATTCTGAAAGGTCTTATCGACAAGAAGAACTACACTGACTTCAATAACACCAGCCACTACCAGGACGACGACCAAGAAACAATCGCGATAAAACCAGAAACATCAACAAGTTCAGAGCAGAATCCACATTGACAAACGTAGCGTCTGGGAGTTTGAAATTTTGCCTTACCAAGACCAATGGTGTCACAAGACCCTGAAGAATGACTTTGTCAGAGGCTTTGCAAGGCATTATCTTGGTCAAAGAATATCAAAAGTCTCATCAACAAGAAGAACAACAACAACAGCAATTACCAGGAGGACTGCAAAAAAAGACATCAACAAGGTCAAAAGCAGAATCCACACTGACATGAATCACCCTTGACAAGCGTCTTTCGGTGGGCCCAGCGGTGAAAAACAACACTTCAAATTTGGAAATTGCTCTCCAGAGGGGTCTGGGAATTGAAGATTTCGCTGTAGTTGTCCATCTGGTGCAATTGAAGTGTTTGACCATTTGCTTCAAGATTTGGAGCAAAGAGATCTTGCAGATCCGATGAAAAGTATTCTCCTGCATGAGGTTCCAATGTTCTCAACTCTTTATCAGGATGTTGTTTAGTCCTGAAATTTTTACAGAGCCAATTTTGGGATCCGGTTTTGAAAGCAAAGGACTTTGAGACCGCGAAAAAATGATGGCCACATGTAGAAGGGATTTTCTTCCGATTCTCAAAGAAGAAACGTGTAAGCGCAGTGTTTTTGCTGCAGTGAGGATTTCTTTATCAATTGAATGGTGAAACCGTGATTTCAAGGATTGAATGGTGAACGGATTTCTGTACAAATCTATGTTCCAATCCTTCGATCTGAACGGTGAAACCTGGCAGAAACCTCGACGCATCGGCGCCCCCGTTCCAGCTCCGCGCGTCCACCGAGGCCCTGGCCATCGTTGTCCTTGACGAGTGGGGAAGCCCCGGCGGCTAAGAGCACCTTGGCCATTGCGATGTCGTGGCACGCAACTGCGATGTGCAGGGGGGTCACACCTCGGAGGGCTTGCCAGAGCGCGCGGTCGGAGGACTGAGGGTCGACTCCAACCAGTTCGAACCCTCAACGCAATTCTGGTGATTTTCCACCACGTGCTATGCGATCTGGCGTGCAACCATGCAAATCATCTTGTCAATTCAACGGCACCTCTTTTGGCCATTGGCTTGGATTTGGTCGTGGTGTTGTTTTTGTCAAGAGTGTTGCCGAGGCCCTCAACCAATTCACTTTGCAAGTCTAATCTCAGAATCCGAATTCACATTGCCTCCTGAACAAAACCACCATCAACATTTCAAATTCAATGCAGTTGATCATGGACCTCCAGCATCAGGAGAAAGCACGCAAGGAGTCATCACCCACCAGTGTGAGGTACAGCAGCTGCCACAAGATGAAATTCACAGTGTATAACATCGATCAGGAGGCATCAATGTGCAACAAGTCGTGAAGATGCACGAGCCAAATAGAAAATGTGTTAGGTCTGGCCATTCACAGCAGCCCCTACACCGCAACTTGCAGCAAACTCATCCATTGTAGTCCACTGTGATTTGAAGCATGTTGAAGAACACCAACATCAACATATCTCAATCAATCAAGTGGATCATTTACCTAAAGTGTGAGGTGAGGATATCCATGTAGAAATTATCCACCAGTGACAAGTACAGTGTATGTCTAACAACATGAGTTATCTCACACACATACACGCATCACACAACTACAAGACGATCAAAGAAAATTCCTCTCTCACGTCGCACCACCATCTTGTCAGGGGCATCAATGTGGAACAAGATCAAGCGTGTAACAATTTGGATCAACCTTGAAAGGCAACATGTGGCAAGTCGTTTGAGATTGTACTCAGTTGTGACTTGGCACATCTTGGACCAAATCGACATCAGCAAATCGATCATTGAAGTCGATCATCAAGCTGCAATGTGGGTGTCAGCACTCCATGTGATTGAAACCGCCCTGAAGGTCTTGAAATGCGATGATTGAGCAACAAATGAAAAGTGAAAAGTCCAATTGCATTTCAATTCCACCGTACCACCCGCCGTCCCAACTGCTCTCTGAGCCCTCCGACCGTGGTTGGTCTGCCCGTCCACAGGCGCCCCCGCAGCCAGCAGCAGCTCTGCCACCTCCACGTGGCCTTTGTCCGCCGCCAAGTGCAGCGGCCCCCGGCCTCGGGGGGGCCCCCAGCCTCGGCGGCCGCCGCGGTCGCTGCTCGGAGGCGCTGCCCCTGATGCCGGGGCTCCGGGCCACTGACGTCGCAGCGCCTCCAGGCCGCAGCGTCGGCGCGGAGGAAGCCGCGGACGGCCGCGAGGTCTCCGTCGCGCGCGGCTACGCAGATGGCAGGGCCTCAGTCGTCGTCCCTCCCTCGGAGCCGCAGGGGCCGCGACTCGGCGGACACGGACCCCGGGGCGGCCCGTGGCAACCCTTGAGAGTTGCGAGGAGATTTATGATTCATTGGATTTATATATATATATATATATATATATCTGTGTGTGTTTGTACACTATATTATATGTTTATTGTCGTGTTCATTTTTAGCATCATGGAGATAACTAAGTCAAGTAGTGGAAGATGAATGGAAGAATGGAATAATGGAAGGAATAATCGAAACAATCAGTGCACTCCATTGAATTCTTATGGTGTCTTACAATGTCACACTGCATTAACCATCTTGAGCACCTCACACCTTTGGAATTGTTCACAAACATGTGCAAACTAGTTTGCCTTACAGGTTTGCATCGTGAAGCCCCAACCTGTTTGCACTTCTATTGTTCTCTACAGTATCACGCCAAGCTGTTGCTGGCCTGCCAACTGGCCTGCCAATCACTTATCATTTGTCTATTTGCATCTAACATCATAATCTACCATCATCACGGTTGTTGAGTCACGAGGACAACCACCACTGAATCCAGCAAAGAAATGAAAAGCAACGAGTGGACTCTGGGACGAAAGCCAATCAAGAACCCAACGATCCAATGGGCGGACGCTGCCAAGGACAGGGAGGACAAACGCGTCCGGTGAAGGAACACCAAACTGTTCCGCAAAAAGCGGCAGGCAAAGAGACACATGCAAATGAAGAGGTTCTGTGGGAAACACAGAGACACATGCAAGAAGAGGTGGACACAACCCAACCAGGGAGACAAATTGGGAACAAAAACGACCAGTGAAACAAAGGACACAAAGGGTGGACACATCTGAATCAGGTTGCTGAACCTTTCGACAAAAAAAGATACAAAAAACATGTTCGAGGCAAGGTGGCACACAAGAGATGGGAGACAAAGTCAGGTACATCAGGGGGACAGCGCCCTTGGCATCAAATTCCACTCTTTGGGTCAGGAACCGAGTGAGAGAGAGAGAGAGAGACGAAAGAGAGAGAGAGAGAGAGAGAGACGAAAATGAGAGAGAGAGAGAGAGACGAAAGAGAGAGAGAGAGAGAGAGAGACGAAAAAGAGAGAGAGAGAGAGAGACGAAAAAGAGAGAGAGAGAGAGACGAGGCAAACATATGCGACTGCCCGACTGCAAATCATGGACAACGCATGGCAAAGGTCAAAGTTGTATTCGTGCACTAATACGGTTGTATTCGTGCACTAATCTTCGTGCACTAATCTTCGTGCACTATTCTTCGTGCACTAATACGGTTGCATTCGTGCACTAATCTTCGTGCACTAATAAGAGCGTATTCGTGCACTAATCTTCGGGGCTTGTATTCGTGCACTAATCTTCGTGCACCAATAACAGCGTATTCGTGCACTAATCTTCGGAGTTTGTATTCGTGCACCAATCTTCGTGCACCAATAAAGGCGTATTCGTGCACTTATCTGTTTGCACTAATGAGTTTGCATTCTTGCACTTATCTTCTCCACTTTTCTCTTCTCTTCCCTTCTCAACAGGACATTATTAGGTGGCCCTGTGATATGATGACAACTTCTCTGGAACGATGACAACTGCTCTGAACCGATGACAACTTCTCTGGAACGATGACAATTTCTATGATATGTGGCCAGTCAAGACATTTTTGCAATTCTTTTGGAAGCAGGCCAACACGAACGTTATTAGGTGGCCCTGTGATACGATGACAACTTCTCTGGAACGATGACAACTTCTCTGGAACAATGACAACTGCTCTGAAACGATGACAACTTCTCTGGAACGATGACAACTTCTATGATATGTGGCCAGCCAAGACATATTTGCAATTCTTTTGGAAGCAGGCAAACACGAACGTTATTAGGTGGCCCTGTGATACAATGACAACTTCTCTGGAACGATGACAACTTCTCTGGAACGATGACAACTTCTCTGGAACAATGACAACTGCTCTGAAACGATGACAACTTCTCTGGAACGATGACAACTTCTATGATATGTGGCCAGCCAAGACATATTTGCAATTCTTTTGGAAGCAGGCAAACACGAACGTTATTAGGTGGCCCTGTGATACAATGACAACTTCTCTGGAACGATGACAACTTCTCTGGAACAATGACAACTGCTCTGAAACGATGACAACTTCTCTGGAACGATGACAACTTCTATGATATGTGGCCAGTCAAGACATTTTTGCAATTCTTTTGGAAGCAGGCAAACACGAACGTTATTAGGTGGCCCTGTGATACGATGACAACTTCTCTGGAACGATGACAACTTCTCTGGAACGATGACAACTGCTCTGAAACGATGACAACTTGTCTGGAACGATGACAACTTCTTTGATACTTGCATGAAAATCATTCGGGCATGAATCCGAGAATTATTCGTGCATGAATCCGGGAATTATTCGTGCATGAATCCGACGACATGCGTGCGTGAATCATTGGTGCGTGAATCCGGCCTCATTAGTGCATGAATCCGACGGCATTCGTGCATGAATCTTTGGTGCGTGAATCCTATTCGTGCATGAATCCGAATTTGTTCGCATGGCAAAGGAAGAGTCTTGCGACCCACCTGTGGAGGAACGGCCCACACCACCAAGCAGTTCAGCGGAAAAGAAAGTCATGTCGCGTTGCACAATTGTGCGCTGAACAGCTCACGCTGGACACAGTGAAGCATCGGCACATCTGAGAGGCCAAGCACTCCGCCGCTGCGGCATCTGCTGCTACCTGTGCTGGATCAGCTGCCTGAGCTGAATCGAAATGCATGGCCCAGCAAGTTAGAGAACATATCTGGAACAAATTCCGTAATTGATTTGACTTCTGGAAGATGCGTCACATTCACGTGATGATGATGTACTCAGGAAGGCTAGCCTTTTCCCGAAATTCGCCATGGTCCATGGCGGTCCCAACCATATCTTACCAACCACAATTGGTGAAGCAATACGCTGGAAATCTCTTTGTGTTCAACGAACTCATCAAGGTTCTCATTTCGTCCAGCCAAGTCTTTCTGTGACCTCAATGGTTGGCAACGCATGGGACTGCAGGCAAGAGCAAGCCACTTTTAGGGTGACGCAAGCCGATGCCAGGGCAATCAAAGTTTGACTGAGCAAGCCATTCCGTTTCTTAGTCATCATTGCGTCTCAGAGGTCAGAGGTGGGAGAGGTGCGAGGTGAGAGGTACAGAGAGAGAGAGAGAGAAAGCAAGAGAGGTGCGAGCGTGCATCGTTGATGGAAGTCGCTCTCGCAAAATGCTGTGCTTTTTAAAAGGTTTGTGGTCCGGGATGGTTGAAAGGTAGGCTCGGTAAGTAAAGCGGCGATTGCCGAGGTTCCGCAACCATTGTCAAAAACACAAGCCCACAAAAAACTTCAGCCCACAGAAAATTTAAGCACCTCTGGCTCCATTTTTGGATCGCTCTGCGATCCATTCACTGCGATCCATTCATCTCGCAAGAAAAAAACTACAACAGAAAACCATGAGCAGCTGGCTGCATCCTTTTAATGGAAGTCAAGTGAAAGACATACAAAAGAGAACCCCTGGCCCAGGAACATAAATACGATGCCTTTCCGTGCGAAATCGCGCCAAAATCCTACAAAATACATTGTTTTTGCCACAAGCAGCTCAAAAACATTGCAAATACATGCAAACACCAGGGCGCTCTATTGAACGCGTGCAAAAAAAAAGCGTTGTTGTCCACCATTGTCCACCCTTTTTTTGCAAATACTGTGTAGTCTACCGCGTAGCTGGAAAGCGACAAAAACCACCAAAAGTTCTTGATTTACTGATATTTACTGTGCTTTCTTCCAGCCTCGCCGCAAAAATCTGACAAAAATCATCCCAACAGCAGCTCTTCCCACCCCTTCATCCCCTTCCAAGCCCCAAAAAGCGAACACACATTTGTGTTTTGCATCGCAATTTACGTTTTACATGGCTTCCTCAAAAACATTGCTATTTCCACACTTTTCTTCGATTCCATAGAACGCCTCCGCTGCTCCAAACGCAAAAACACTTCATTTTACAATGTCTTCTGCACGCAGCACCATCAAAATCTTCGGAGAAAAACGTTTTAACGAGAAGAACTAGCCAGGTTGACGTCTGTTTTTCTTCGCCTTCGGTTGGTTTTTTGCCATGTTGGAAATGTCTTAGTGTTCAATGGACCATGGGGAAGATATACATTTTGTCCCCCTAACTAACCTTTCTATGACTTAAGTATCACGTTGATCCGATGCTCAAGCAGGTCTGCGCGTACGATTTATCATGCCATTGACTGTGCTTGATTGCGTGCAGTGTTTGTGTGTGTGTTTTTCTCCAGCCTTTGCGCTGTGCTTTTGCAGGTGGTTATATATAATTGCTTTTTGTCACCGAATGTTTCTACTTTGCATGGGAAAGCTTTTGCACAACGTAGCTCTCCGCAACAATGTTTTTGCGGTAACTTCTGATTGCGGACCAAAGTGTTTACACTTTTTCACACCACAATGTTCATAGTCATATACAAAACAGCTTTGGGCACCCTTTGCGCTTGCAAAACAGTGTCTTTATACCAATAAAGTCTTACACAGCAACGTATTCACGCAAGTCACGTGGTTCTTGCCAAACTCTGCTTCCACACAATATTAGTAAACGTCGGAGTCTTTGCACAAGGCGATTTTTTGGACAACATCCTCTTAGCACAATGTAGGTTTGCACAGCACGTCCCATACACCACACAGCCTTTTCACTTAGCTCCTATACCACAAGACTTCACGCGAAATAGCGCTAAAACTAATTTGGATCACTTAAATATATTTTGTATTCATGACTGTGTTTGAGGGCTAGAATTTGCCAAAGGCAAATACTGCTCTGGCCTACTAGCCAAGTGGATATATATGCCTGGTTTATGTGGGCGATGATTTGGGTGCCAATGTTTGATGGTTGGTTGATTGGCGGGTCTGCTTGGTTGTTTGTTTGATTGCTTGTTTGTTCCATCATTTGTTGGTTCACCCGTCCTGTTCCAATTTCACCAATCTAGAAATGATGCTCCAGTAGCGCTAGGTTTGAGACTTTCTCTGCCGGGGCTGAAGCCGCAGCTGTTGACGCAGTCTTGGACGCTACAACCTCACTGCGAGGCACCCAACCGACGGCGCGGACCACGCAGAAAGCACAGACAAGAACAGGCACTTCATGGCACTTCAGGCACTCACAGCTTGACCAGCTACGAATTCCGACAGGAGTGATAGCAGTGTATGAAGCTGTGCTGTGGAAGCAACAGGTCAAAATGATTTGCACTTAGCAACTGCAAAGTACAACAACACAACCGCATTATACAACTTTGAGGCCGGGGATATCCACCTCCACAGCTTGTAATGCATCCAGCACTCTTGCCTGGAAGCCAATATGACGTGGCAATATGGCGGGAGCACGGCCATGCTTCATTTGAGGTTTCAACAAAAAGGGGTGCTCAAAGACAACACAATACACCCAAGAAATTCCAACAGATTGAGGGATTCCGGCGGAGTGTCAATTGATACCACGACTAAAAAATATTAACGTAATGTAAACTAATTATACATACAAATTAAAGAGTTGTCTTGGTAGAAACAGAAACAACCTCTCGATTTTGGCGTCGAATCACCTTGGATGAAGCTACAATGTGTCACTGAATCAGCATCTAAGTGTGGATGTTGCTTTTTGTAAACGCGAGTGTGCTGTTTGATGTTGTTCGCCTATCTACAGGACAGCTGGTAACAAGATTGTAGCATGACGCCAAGTTTCATGCGACCGAGCGAATCTAGTTTTAAACCATGGCCATCAGCGGTGAAGAAAGTCTCCCAAATGTTTACAGATCATTACAAAACAATGAAAGGATCTTGCCTGCCCATCGGTCGAGCAGCGATCTGAGCACTAAGCCAAAGAGTCCTGACAAAATCCAAATACCCAGCCACACATGCCACCACCATAGGCCTCCGTCTTTTTCCTGGATCCGCTCCACGCTACCAAGTCGTTCATCATCTTCTTCTGCGACAAGAGCGAGGCCACGCATATGGCAAAGTTGACGCAGTAGTCGCAAATATTAAACAAGTTAGAAAAAAACAACGTCCAATGTACATTGAGAAGTTAAGTCCGATCTTGTGCGCCAACACGACCACATATGACTGGAGTGCACCCAGTCATTTGCGCGAACATCCCTGTCAACCGGCCAATGCAAAGGCCGCTGATCGTACGCCAAAATAAGTTACAAAAGGTTTGTTGAGGAAAGAGTCATGGGATGTCTGTCATAAACACGTTTGCATGAATTGGGGATACTTGTCACACTCCCACGGAAACAGCACAGTGATCAAGGCGACCCAAGTGCTGAAGAGACAACCGCACCTCATCTTTGCAGAGAATATCGATCTCATGCGCGAGCTCTTTCCAGGTGCTCATGAACTTCTCCTCTTCCAAAAACCATTTCGCACAAGCTGATCTACATTGGCGTCAACTTTAGAGAAACCCGGCAACAAAAGAACAACAGAAGTGGCATATGGCAACTGTATGTCATCCCAGGTGGCTGTTTTTGCACCTGGATACCGAGGCCTTTGGACTTCACTGCGGAGCTGCGAGCTGTCCTTGTCAGCCTCTGCTTGGGGCTCCAATGCTTTTAGCTTCGCCTGGTGAGGCGAAAAATATTTAGATGTATACAAGTGTATATACATACGATATCTATCTATATATATATATATATACATACATACATACATATACTGTATACATATGTGTGTATGTATGTATTTGTATGTATACATGATTACGCTACATATAGAGAGAGAGAGAGATGCCCTGTCTACTGCTGGTAGCTCGGCCTCAGCAAAACCAATTTCGCAACAAAGCCATTATATAAACCAGAGTTATTTGCCGCGTTGGCAATGCCAGGCAATTCTTCTTCAGCCACAGTTGGCAATATAGCTGATCAAGTTCTGTCAAAACTGGTTCACTTCTTGAACTAATCCTTTACAACGTAATGGTTTGCGGAAGGGGCAATTTGTGCTGCGAGAAACTGGACCTCCAATTTCTTGCTCTCATCCTTTTCGAGATCATCCAGCAGCCCTTTCAGCGAGGCCTCTGCACAAGTCTCACAGGTGCAGTTTGACAGCTGGCACCGTGAAACCATCATCAACCATCCACTTGCGCCGGTACGAAGCTGGATGAAGGTCACCCCAGGGCCTTCAGATCGCCCCGGGACTGCTGGAGTTTCTGCAAGATCGGCTGGAAAATGACCTGACCAACACACTCCGACGTGCACATTGGAGCGGTAACGAGAAATTGCAATAAATTCCATTAAAAATAGACACGTTTGGTTTGTGCGTAGGTTGTGCGTCCCTGTCTGCTGGAAACCGCAGAAAAAGGGAAAAAAATATCCTGGATTCGTAGGATGTCACAGGTGCTCCCAAAAAAGAGAATGTCATGATGTCATCATCATTACAGCTTTCACTCAGATTAATGAACCAAAAAAACTTCTCGGAAAATCTACCGAGACCAACGGTGCTTGAAGGGCCAGGCAAGAAACGACGGCCAGCCCTTTATGGACTGCTTGTCAAATGATGACTGTACCATGGCGGCACAGGAAAGTTGCGCAGAACGGCACAAGGAGATGTGTATTGCTTTGCCATGTCTTGCATGCTGAGTTGGATTCTTCAGAGATCCTAGGAGTTATCATTTCAATTCGCACTCTTGGCAAATGCCAGGAGTTACGTGCAGACTACTGGAATTCGCGCTGTGCGCATCGCGCCTCTTTGTCCAGTCCAGCCTCAGGCACCAAGCATGGCGAACCGACCAAGGCTCACTGATTCTGGGGTGAACTGCCATCATCGATACGCAAGGCTCGCACCATGTCTTGACATCTTCAACTCTGAGATGAAGCTACAATCATTAACTGCTGATGTACTTTCGGAAAGGGATGGACTGGACATGATTTTTTTGCTGTAAGCGCTGGTGCCCGCTGCTCCTCACATCCCACAGCAGTTCTGAGGGCCGGGCTTGCTGCGCTTTGGCTCGCAGGCTGGGAACCTTTCAACGGGAGCCCGTGCATCTAGAGAAAGGCCAACCAAAGAATGACACCTCTTAGGTTGACCAAATGATATACCATCATCATCCATCATCCATGGGATTTCCATCTACAGAAGCTTCAAAGTTCGTCTGCACTATGCAGGCCAATCATCTCATCCCTTGCAGGTTTTTCACTTGCGATGCCTCTTGGAAGGCGGTTTCCAAAGCGCTAGCCTGCAAGGTCCCATGAACGAATCCATGAGGTGATCCTGTTGCATGTTTTATTTCCATTTCAGGATTTAAAGTCTTGAGATTCGTTGAACATAAATCCGAACAGCTGCACTTCGCAGCATTTGGCTTTTCAAACTTGGTAATTACTCAAAGAGACTTCAACCTATCAGAAAAAACCGCAGCTAGCTTTTTTGGTACAAATTCGCAATTTTGTCAAGCTCCCATCAGCAGCTTGAAACAGTCTGGTCAGCCTCCTCAGCGGTAAGTTTGTAGGTCTGGGCTGAGCTACCACTTCCCATGACGAATGCCTGGAAGCAGCTGGAACCAACCTAACCTGGAAAACCTGAGTTCCTGCATTTATTGCCTTTTTTCCTTGTCTTTTCACGGTGGTAGCTAGGTTTCTGCTGGTTGTTCCAGAATGTGTTGCAGCATGTGGATTCACCAATCATGATTCAAAAGGTCGAATCAACCGCGCAGCCAAATTGTGGCGACTGTGAACTGTACTGGAAGACCACAGGACGTCAAGGGGCGACTGCAATTCTTCTCCCATCAAGAGAGAACGGATGGGAGAACATGGATAGTCTAATTGCAAGATGTTTAGTGCATCAAATTGCAAAATGTTGTGAATCAACCTGCCTAGTCTTTAGATTGAAGCTCCCAGTTCTTTGAGGTTTGAAACTGCGAAACCATTCTTCTGCCCGTCCTTTGGCAGTGCCAGGTATGGACACGATGCCTGAGTCAAAGCTAAGGTCAAACAACAAACGATAGCCAAAAAAATCTGTTGGACCCATGAATTCTGTCCGTTCAGTGCCTTTGATCCTCACGTTTTCTTCCAAGTTCAACAAACTCAATCGAGAATTCAGGCCAGGCACTCAGGAACTGAGTTGTTGGAGCGGCAAACTTCTACATCCCCAGGGTCAAAGGAGCGGCGGCAGAAAAACCAGACTTGTGCGCGTGCGTGCCTTACATGCCATGTTTCAGGTGTGCACTTTGCAAAGTTGATCAAGTTGCTGCCAACAAACTGGTCTTCCAACTGATGCGGCAACAGGCTGTTTTCCACAAAGCTGTGCCACACTCTGCGCATAGCGGCATAGCGCCTCTGCCTCGGATGCACTGCCACGGGATGAACCAACAACCGAACAAACCCAGGAGTTGACACACGCACACATGCATCATTGAAAATCGTTTACGTTTCACCTGGTTCCACAAAAACACCACCAAGACTTCTTTCAAAACTCCTCCCGTGAAAGGAAGTCGTGAGAAACGAAGCTGATTTGGGAAGCTACTTCCAATTTGGTCCAATCGCCGTACGAACCCAGCAGGTTACCACATGCAACTGTTTCCTCTTGACCAAAAATATGTTGTGCTAAGAGCTTAACAAAGTAACAAAAACCAGCAGTAGGATCATTGTTCATCGTTGTTCAACCCATAACATGATGTATCACCATGGAACCAATAACTATCACCCGTCGTTCCTCAAGCTTTACCAGCAGTCAATGTCAACCAATCATTAACCACAAACTAATCTCCCTTCATAACCGCCAAAGCATGACAATTCGTCACGATGATGACCAACCAACCACCACTCATCAAACACCAGCATTTTTCCATGAAGCACCACCGACGCATCACCACCCAACCCACTCCACCTCTGGCCGCCAGCCGTGCCCAGAGGTGAGACTCAGCAGACCTTCGCGGAAGCCCAAGTCAACTCATTCACCCTCGGACCAACATTCGAGTTGCCAAGCAACCGCAGTTGGGATGAACCAGCTGGGAATCACTCACGATACTGACCAATGCAATTGCGCTACTGGACCAGCTGGTGCAAACCCTCCAGGGTTGAAAGATGTCGATGAAGATCCTTGTGGAACTGTAGCCATCTGTAGCCATCTGTATCCATCTGTAGCCATCTGTAGCCTGTATAGCCTAGCTGTAGTTATTGGTGGTTTGATACATTGGTGGGCTGTTGGTGACACTGGCTACCAAAATCTGGTAGCACTGGGCTATTTGGATCAACAGAGTTGAGGCAAGACTCGTCACATCGGGCGCACCACCCTTTAGATCCAATGGGGTTGTAGAGACCGTGACATGGGATGAACCGTTCGCAAATCTCCAGCTCCAACCCATGAACCAATCACATGTATCCAATGAGCATTGTCAACCAGCTGAGTACTTGCAGTGCCCGAGTTTCCACTTATCAACACACAAAACGAAGCAGCGAAAAACACTCAACGGATTTCGTGTCGTGACGGAACGTGCGCCGTGGACGGCGGCCACGGAGATGAAGAACCAGGTTTCGAACCAGTTGGATTTCCACCAGCCACGGGGGTTCAACCCTTGTGAATGACCAGGTGCTGGGGCCAGGGGTCCAACCTGTGGTGCTGGTGTGTGTTTTAATGGGCAACTCCAAGGGGTCCACTGGTGGAGCTCCCAACTGCGTGTCATCCCTGGGGAAGGCGCCTTTCCATGACCGCAGGTCCTGGCCACAGCAGGGGTGTTGAAACGTGAACGGATGAAGCAAAGTTCGGATGACCACCACCACCAGCACCACCAGCACCACCAGCACCACTATGACTAGATCTTGTTACTATGCGATTTGATATTCAAGTTTGGGGTACACCTTTGGGGGGGTCACCAAAAGCCCTCATGATAATCGAGCAGTGTTGGTTGCGTCCACCAAGACTTCGAAGACTTTGCGCTTGTAGGTGGTACATCCCCCAATGAGAGGGATGGGTCGAAAACCAACAAACCCAGGCGCTTCATGGTTGTACTCCTATTGTTGGTTGATATCATCCCATGGTCACTGTTGGATATCACCAACCTGTTGCTAATCACACCTCCCAAATTTGGAAATATCTTTTGATCAGCATTTGTCCATGGAATGGAGATCTCCATGATTGCAGGATGTTTGGAGAAGTGGACTCCACCGACTCTGTACAGTTGCTTGGTTATCTGATGCCCCTGCAGCCAGTACACTTATTTCCCGCACGCATTGGCTTCCAGATTACCAAGGCATTTGAGTCCGAGCTTTTCCTAATTAAGTTCAGGCAACGCCTGAGGCAGCAGGAGATTTGACTTCTTTGCGCCAGTGAAAGTGAAAGTGTAAGTGCTTATCCATGTCTATCCTCCACATGTCTTTGTGAAACATGATCTGCCAAAGCTTTAGCCACAGTAGCGTTTCTCTAGTTCAGTCTGCATTTGTTGCACCAACCCAGCTACAGCTTTGACCTGGGAGCTGGCTGCTGGTTAACCAGCATTTGCAGTGACCCATATTCAAACCTGTTGGTTTCAGATCCATCACGCAACCCAAAATTCACAAACGAACTGCCAACAACGCTGCTTTTGGAGGGGTTCGATCTTGGAGTCCACCATTGATAGATTTGAATTCAACATCACTTGATTTCTTCGAGACTAGCTGGTTAACAACTGGGCGCTTCCAGAACTCCAAGATTCATCTACCAGAGGGTCCCTCCTCCCCAACCCCTGGGTGTCCTGTAGTCCACCTAGGCGTCTGTGGGCGGCGCCTCACCAGCGCAGTGCTGGGGCCCCTTCAAAGGCTGCCCGTGGGCGCCAAGGGTTTCCCGGTGGAAGGAATGAATCTTCACGAATCTTCACAGTAAATGGCTCGTCAAGTGACAAGGGCTGTGACTGACAGTGGAGAAAACATGGCAAGCCATCACAGCAGTGCAATCTATGTCTATATTGCAACGGCTGAGCCATATCATTCTCTGATTATCCTGCAGTAAGTTCATCATCTTCAACCCTGGAGTCTGGTGTTTGCTGCTTGGCTTCTCCAGCTGACAAATTTGCAGGGTTTGCCCTTGGCCACTGGAGTGCACCAGGGCCCACAGCCCCAGTGAAAGAAATGATCATAGCATCATCGCCAACTTGGTGGCTGACAATCAATGAAGCAACAATGAACCAGGAATCAATTATTAGCAGGCCAGGAAGCAGCACATAAACCATGCATCGCTGTTTGTGCTAATATGTATCAACAATCAGGCAGCGCAATTAACGAACGGAAATTGGTTGATGAGTACACCATTCATTTGGGAAATGGTAAACCAGCAAACTCGACCATCGAAAGCGCCTGAAGTGAACAGTTGTGATCCATGGTCAGGTACTCGATGACAGTACAAAAAAAGTTGTACACCTTGATCCGTGATCAGTCAGGAGAACGGCAGTTGGTTCCCTAGTTGCACGGTTCCCTGGAGATTCCCTGCGTGCTACTGGTACGTGTGCTTCTGTTCCTTTCGAATGACCAAGGAGGGCGCATATTTGCTTCCACTAGTCCTATTGGACCAATCCTCGTCATCACTTAACACCAATGGCACCCTGGAAGGAGAATGGCTGCACTGCTATGGATCCAGATCCATCGGAACATTTGCCAAATATATCAACGCCTTTGCAAACCATTAATTAATTTGACATGCCACTCAAGTGACCCTGAACAAATCATATCGTTATGCTGATAGGCACATGTCAGTATGAACGATAGGGTTGTGACCAAACATTGGTTGATGTCCAGCATTCAGCGAGTTGATCCAACCCCAGGGTTCACAGGTTAAAGAACCGGCAAGCGCTGGATTGGAATGGGCCTTACGGTGGGTTGATAGCCGATAAGCCGATTGGTGCCAGTCACAAACACCTGAGTAATTATGGTTAATGACGGGTTGATGAGCTGGCTCACAGTGAACGATGCGGCATGATGTTGCTAAGCATAGGCAACAAGCTAGGTATCTCCCAAGTTGATCGTTTTCAAACAGACCACCTCTCAGCGAGCCCAGAGGTCAGAGTTTAGGAATCAAACTCATTGGCATAGCCGGTATAGCCACGGTATCTCCAATTTTGTCATCTGAAAAACCACCTTTGGATCCAAAGAGACACGGATGGATCAAAACTCATGACGAACTAAGACTGACCCGTGAAATCGGAGAAGCCATGCTACCAGGGCATCACACTTCAATTGTTTCCAGAAGGGAAAGTACAGCGAGTTATTTTTCAATGTGGAATGCACAATTTTTCTCTTGGTGAGTATGTCCTACAAATCCAAGTCCACCCGACTGCCCACCTCGCATTGAGGCCGGAATGCTTGTGACCCATGGAAGAAGGCTCTGTGAATCTTGTTGACTTGGAGATCAGATGGATCTCAACCACGATTGCAGCTTCTGTGTGCCCAGGATTGTTGATTGTTGACCATGATCGTTCAAGACATGAATGACATGTGACATGATCATCATTGCTGTTGAGTTACTCAGTGGTGCCATATCAGTCTATGAACCAATGGCTTGGGGACGCCAGAATGTCTGCCAAATCTACAGATTCCGTGAGGTTCCTGTAACTCCATGATACTCCTTTGTAGTTGCAAATTCTGAGTTGCCAAACGCTGCGCGTTTGAAAAAGGTTTGGAGCATGAACTTCAATGATCTCCAACGATTTCAACAGTAGTCCTGATGAACAGTGGCTGGTACCACAACTGATTAGTGTGGGATGTAAAAAAAGAGACTGCCATGGTGGTACCCAACCACCCAAGCACGACAGCAGGGAAACCATCTCCGTGACTCAAACGTCGGGCACCACGGCTCCTTTCGATCTCTCAGCTTAGATCAACTCTCAGGTTTGGGTTTTCCTAATTTTGGTTGGTAGATCTGGGAGTATCCAACTCGCAAATGTGGTTTTCCCCTCTAGCAGACTTGGGGCACACCACTCAAAAATACAGCTTCCTCTGTTCTGCGCAGTGTGGTGTGTGCGTTGACCGCTGGATGTCCATAGAGAGGTACCCCCGCCAGATGATCACCGCATCTTTGTTCAAGGTCACTGTCCAGTTCTGTGGGGCTCTTTGGCCAACTCTGTCGCCTTGGTTTCAAGTTGTTGCAACGAGGAGACGTTACCGCGTTCAACTTGTCATTTCCACTTCGAAGCCACAAAAAAGATAGCCACTGTATTTTGCACTAAGTTTTCTTGGGAATCTGCCCCAAGATGAAAAGGAGAAATATGGCATATACATTGATCAGAAACATCAGAAGTCGTGCTCAAACCATCCCTCTTGGCACCGGGCCTTCTATTCAGGCCTCAAGCGGCAGGCACGAACGTCCCTTGACTCTGGCCTTGCCTTTGGCTTCTACGACCTCCTTGCAGCCCAGGAGCCGCCTCCAGAAGGCTGACCATTTCAGAGTGGCCCATCACTCTGGCCCGGTCCAAGGGGGTCTCGCCTCAGGCAGCCCATGCAGCTCGCACCAGGGCCGATGGTGTCACAACACTGACCCGAAAGAATGACCTTGTCAGAGGCTTTGCAGGGCACTATCTTGATCAAAGAACATCAAAAGTCTTATCGACAAGAAGAACAACAAGAGCAGCAACTACCAGGACGACTGCACAAAAAGACATCAACAAGTTCAAAAGCAGAATCCACACTGACATGATCACCCTTGAAAAACGTCGTTAGTCGTTCGGTGGGTCCAGGGGTGAAAAACAACACTGCTTCGAATTCGGAAATGGCCCACGTAGGGTCTGGGAATTACAGATTTTGCTTCTAGTTGCCCATCTGGTGCAAGTGAAGTGTTTGACCATTTGCTTCAAGATTCGAAGGAAAGAGATCTCGCAGGTCCGATGTAAAATATTCTCCTGTGAGGTTCCAAATGTTCTCAACTTTTTGTCAAGATGTTGTTTAGTCTTGAAACTTTCGGAGAGCCAATGTTGGGATTTCGTTTTAAAAGTACTTGGAAACCTCAAAAAGAGTGATCGCCACATGTGGAAGGGATATTCTTCCGATTCTCAAAGAAGAAACATGTAAGCGCAGCATCTGTGCTACACTGAGGATTTCTATAAAGATCGATGTTTGTACAAATCCTTCGATTTGAAAGGCGAAACCTGGCAGAAACCTCGGCGCATCGGCGGCCCCGTCCCAGCTCCACGCGTCCACCGAGGCCCTGGCCACGCTTGTCCTTGACGTGCGGCGAAGCGCCGGCGGCCAAGAGCACCTTCGCCATGTCGATGTGTTTTTCCATAGCTGCGATGTGCAGGGGGGTCCAACCTTGGACGGCTTGCCAGAGAGCGCGGTCCGAGGGCTGAGGGTCGACTCCAACCAGTTCGAACCCTCTACGCAGTTTTGGTGATTTTCCACCACGTGCAATGCAATTGGGCGTGTCTAACCATGCAAATCCTTGTGGATTCATGTGTGTCCTGTTTTGGCCATTAGCTTGGATTTGGTTGCGGTGTTATTTTTGACAAGATGGTTCCCCAGGCCCTGGACCCATTCACTTTGCAAGTCCAATCTCAGAATTAGAATTCACATTGCCTCCTAAATAAAACGAACACCAACATTTCAACAAAGTTGAACATGAACCTCCTGCATCAAATCCGGGCACATAAGGAGTCATTGCCCACCAGTGTAAGGTACATAGTGTATCACATCAGCCAGGAGGTATCAATGTGCAACAACTCGGAGCAAAATAAATGTGTAAGCCCGATAGCAAATATGTTAGGTATGGCCATTCACTTCAGCCCCTGAACCGCAACTTGCAGCAAATTCATCCATTGTGGTCCACTGCGACTTGAAGCATGTTGAAGAACACCAACACAAACATATCTCAATCAATCAAGTGGATCATTTTCCTACAGTGTGAGGTGAGGATATCCATGTAGAAATTATCCACCAGTGATAAGTAGAGTGTTTTTGCAACAACGTGAGTTGTCATCCTCGTCCCACAATACAGTCACAATCCAAAGAAAATGCCATACACACATCATACAAATTACAAGACAATCAATTAAAATGCATTTCTTACGGTGTACCACTATCTTGTCAGGGGCATCAATGCGCAACAAAATCAAATGTTCATAACAATTTGGATCAACCTTGAAACGCAACATGTGGCAAGTCGTTTAAGATTGTACTCAATTGTGACTTGGCACATCTGGGACCAAATCGACATCAGCAAATCAATCATTGAAGTCGATCATCAAGCTGCAATGTGGGTGTCAGCACTCGATGCGTTTGAAATTGCTGTTAAGGTCTTGAAATGCAATGACTGAGCGACTGATGAAAAGTGAAGAGTCCAATTGCATTTCAATTCCTATCTTCATCCACCGTGCCACCGCCGTCCGAAACTGCTCTCTGAGCCCCCCGAACCGAAGTTGTCCTGCTCGTCCACCGGCGCCCCCGCAGCCAGCAGCAGCTCTGCCACCTCCGCGTGGCCGTACTGCGCCGCGCAGTGCAGCGGTGCCAGGCCTCGGTGGGCGCCGCGGTCGCTGCTCGGAGGCGCTGCCCTCGGCGTCCCCCGGGGCTCCGGGCCAGGGCTGGGGCAGCGCCTCGCGGCCCGCCGGGCGCGCGGTCGCCGTTGCGCGCGGCTTGGTAGATGCCGGGGCCGTTGTAGTCGTCCTTCCCTCGGAGCCGCCGGGGGCCGCGACGCGGACACGGACCCCGCTGGAGCCCCGTGGCAACCCTTGGGAGCTGCGAGGAGATCTTGGATTCGTTGGAGATTCATGGGTTGATACATTGGATTATTACATATTTCTATTGTCATGTTCATTGTTTTGCACCTGAAGGTTACATATGTTTATTGTCACGTTCACTTTTGGCTGAAGATAATATCATAGCATAGTTATGACAGCTTCTTCAAACTGAAGAATGATAAAAGAATGGAAGGAATCAAAACAATTCACTGCACTCCTCTGAATTCTTATGGTGTCTTACACTGTCACACTGCATTCACCCATCTTGAGCACCTCGGCCCTTTGGAATGGTGTGTAAACATGTGCAAACTAGTTTACCTTATAAGTTTGCATCGTGAAGCCAGAACCTCTTTGCACTTGTCTTGTTATCTATCGCACCAAGCTGTTGCTGGCCTGCCAACTCACCTGCCAATCACTTGTCGTTTGTTGATCTGCATCTAACATCATCATCATAATCCACCATCATCACGGTTGTTGAGTCACGAGGAAAACCACCACTGAATCCGGCAAAGAAATGAAAAGCAACGAGTGGACTCTGGGACGAAAGCCAATCAAGAATCCACCGATCCAATGGGCGGACGCTGCCAAGGACAGGGAGGGCAGACGCGTCCGGCGAAGGAACACCAAACTGTTCCCCAAAAAGCGGCAGGCAAAGAGACACATGCAAATGAAGAGGTCCTGTGGGAAACACAGAGACACATGCAAGAAGAGGTGGACACAACCCAACCAGGGAGACAAATTGGGAACAATCAAGACCAGTGAAACAGAGGACACAGAAGGTGGACACATCTGAATCAGGATGCTGAACTCTTCGACAAAATATATGCAAAAAAACATGTTCGAGGCAAGGTGGCACACAAGTGATGGGAGACAAAGTCAGGTACATCAGGGGACACCACCCTTGGCACCAATTCCACTCTTTGGGTCGAAAACATTGCAGAAGCTGAGTGAGAGAGAGAGGGAGACGAGAGGAAGAGAGAGACAGAGAGACGAGAGAAACAAAAGCAAACACGTGCGACTGGCAAGGAACAGCCCACACCACCAAGCAGTTCAGCGGAAAGGAAAGTCATGTCGCGTTGCACAATTGTGCGGTGAACAGCTCATGCTGGACACCGTGAAGCATCGGCACATCTGAGAGGCCGAGCACTCTGCCGCCGCTGCGGCATCAGCTGCTACCTGTGCTGGATCAGCCGCCTGAGCTGAATCGAAATGCATGGCCCAACAAGTTGGAGAACATACCTGGAACAAATTCCGCAATCGATGTGACTGATGATGTACTTAGGAAGGCTAGCCTTTTCCCAAAATTCGCCATGGAACGGCGGTCCCAACCATATCTTACCAACCACAATTGGTGAAGCAATACGCTGGAAATATCTGTGTCAAGCAAACTCAGAAAGGTTCCCATTTCATCCAGAAAAATCTTTCTGTGGCCTCAATGGTTGGCAACATATGGGGCTGTATACTGAGGCAAGCCACTTTTATGGATTTATTTTCCCTATCCCGGCCGCACACAAAATCTAACTCAGCATGCCATTCCATTTCTTGATGATTGGTGAGAATGTCATTGCGTATGAGATGTAGTTGTAAGATGTTGTCAGCTCCGTTTCTCAATGTTTCATGGCCTTGCCAATGCCAGTGAACAATTTCCAGATCGCTTCACCTGTGGGGGCTTCATTCAGGCAAAAGATGGTAAAAGAGCTACCGGACCCATACAGCATCCCTCCTTCCAAGAGTGCACCAGCTCCCCATGTGCAATGCCCTGGGCCTCTGATGTGAGATCCGTAGGGGAGCTCGAGGTTTCCTCAGGAGGCTGACTAGAGCTTCACCGTGAAGGCTCGA